>OY821517.1:3635000-3937500 GCA_963682025.1 Cordilura impudica | reverse complement strand
TTTAATTTTTAATTTTTAATTTTTAATTTTTAATTTTTAATTTTTAATTTTTAATTTTTAATTTTTAATTTTTAATTTTAATTTTTAATTTTTAATTTTTAATTTTTAATTTTTAATTTTTAATTTTTAATTTTTAATTTTTAATTTTTAATTTTTAATTTTTAATTTTTAATTATTTTAATTTTTAATTTTTAATTTTTAATTTTTAATTTTTAATTTTTAATTTTAATTTTTAATTTTTAATTTTTAATTTTTAATTTTTAATTTTTAATTTTTAATTTTTAATTTTTAATTTTTAATTTTTAATTTTTAATTTTTAATTTTTAATTTTTAATTTTTAATTTTTAATTTTTAATTTTTAATTTTTAATTTTTAATTTTTAATTTTTAATTTTTAATTTTTAATTTTTAATTTTTAATTTTTAATTTTTAATTTTTAATTTTTAATTTTTAATTTTTAATTTTTAATTTTTAATTTTTAATTTTTAATTTTTAATTTTTAATTTTTAATTTTTAATTTTTAATTTTTAATTTTTTAATTTTTAATTTTTAATTTTTAATTTTTAATTTTTAATTTTTAATTTTTAATTTTTAATTTTAATTTTTAATTTTTAATTTTAAATTTTTAATTTTTAATTTTTAATTTTTAATTTTTAATTTTTAATTTTTAATTTTTAATTTTTAATTTTTAATTTTTAATTTTTAATTTTTAATTTTTAATTTTTAATTTTTAATTTTTAATTTTTAATTTTTAATTTTTAATTTTTAATTTTTAATTTTTAATTTTTAATTTTTAATTTTTAATTTTTAATTTTTAATTTTTAATTTTTAATTTTTAATTTTTAATTTTTAATTTTTAATTTTTAATTTTTAATTTTTAATTTTTAATTTTTAATTTTTAATTTTTAATTTTTAATTTTTAATTTTTAATTTTTAATTTTTAATTTTTAATTTTTAATTTTTAATTTTTAATTTTTAATTTTTAATTTTTAATTTTTAATTTTTAATTTTTAATTTTTAATTTTTAATTTTTAATTTTTAATTTTTAATTTTTAATTTTTAATTTTTAATTTTTAATTTTTAATTTTTAATTTTTAATTTTTAATTTATAATTTTTAATTTTTCATTTTTAATTTTTAATTTTTAATTTTTAATTTTTAATTTTTAATTTTTAATTTTTAATTTTTAATTTTTAATTTTTAATTTTTAATTTTTAATTTTTAATTTTTAATTTTTAATTTTTAATTTTTAATTTTTAATTTTTAATTTCTAATTTTTAATTTTTAATTTTTAATTTTTAATTTTTAATTTTTAATTTTTAATTTTTAATTTTTAATTTTTAATTTTTAATTTTTAATTTTTAATTTTTAATTTTTAATTTTTAATTTTTAATTTTTAATTTTTAATTTTTAATTTTTAATTTTTAATTTTTAATTTTTAATTTTTAATTTTTAATTTTTAATTTTTAATTTTTAATTTTTAATTTTTAATTTTTAATTTTTAATTTTTAATTTTTAATTTTTAATTTTTAATTTTTAATTTTTAATTTTTAATTTTTAATTTTTAATTTTTAATTTTTAATTTTTAATTTTTAATTTTTAATTTTTAATTTTTAATTTTTAATTTTTAATTTTTAATTTTTAATTTTTAATTTTTAATTTTTAATTTTTAATTTTTAATTTTTAATTTTTAATTTTTAATTTTTAATTTTTAATTTTTAATTTTTAATTTTTAATTTTTAATTTTTAATTTTTAATTTTTAATTTTTAATTTTTAATTTTTAATTTTTAATTTTTAATTTTTAATTTTTAATTTTTAATTTTTAATTTTTAATTTTTAATTTTTAATTTTTAATTTTTAATTTTTAATTTTTAATTTTTAATTTTTAATTTTTAATTTTTAATTTTTAATTTTTAATTTTTAATTTTTAATTTTTAATTTTTAATTTTTAATTTTTAATTTTTAATTTTTAATTTTTAATTTTTAATTTTTAATTTTTAATTTTTAATTTTTAATTTTTAATTTTTAATTTTTAATTTTTAATTTTTAATTTTTAATTTTTAATTTTTAATTTTTAATTTTTAATTTTTAATTTTTAATTTTTAATTTTTAATTTTTAATTTTTAATTTTTAATTTTTAATTTTTAATTTTTAATTTTTAATTTTTAATTTTTAATTTTTAATTTTTAATTTTTTAATTTTTAATTTTTAATTTTTAATTTTTAATTTTTAATTTTTAATTTTTAATTTTTAATTTTTAATTTTTAATTTTTAATTTTTAATTTTTAATTTTTAATTTTTAATTTTTAATTTTTAATTTTTAATTTTTAATTTTTAATTTTTAATTTTTAATTTTTAATTTTTAATTTTTAATTTTTAATTTTTAATTCTTAATTTTTAATTTTTAATTTTTAATTTTTAATTTTTAATTTTTAATTTTTAATTTTTAATTTTTAATTTTTAATTTTTAATTTTTAATTTTTAATTTTTAATTTTTAATTTTTAATTTTTAATTTTTAATTTTTAATTTTTAATTTTTAATTTTTAATTTTTAATTTTTAATTTTTAATTTTTAATTTTTAATTTTTAATTTTTAATTTTTAATTTTTAATTTTTAATTTTTAATTTTTAATTTTTAATTTTTAATTTTTAATTTTTAATTTTTAATTTTTAATTTTTAATTTTTAATTTTTAATTTTTAATTTTTAATTTTTAATTTTTAATTTTTAATTTTTAATTTTTAATTTTTAATTTTTAATTTTTAATTTTTAATTTTTAATTTTTAATTTTTAATTTTTAATTTTTAATTTTTAATTTTTAATTTCTAATTTTTAATTTTTAATTTTTAATTTTTAATTTTTTATTTTTGTTTTTCATTTTTAATTTTTTATTTTTTATTTTTCATTTCTTATTTTTTATTTTTCATTTCTTATTTTTTATTTTTCATTTTTCTATTTATCATTTTTATTTTTCAGTTTTCATTTTTTATTTTTAATTTATTATTATTCATTTTTTATTTTTCGGTTTTTATTTTTCATTTTTCGTTTTTTATTTTCCATTTTTTGTTTTTAATTTTTTTTTTTTTGATTTTTTTTTTTCATTTTTTATTTTTCATTTTCAAACAGTTTATTACATATCATAATTTTTTCACCAATACAATCATAAGTCACACCAATTTTGTCATACGGCTCATATGTTACGCTGTTTTTGTGATTGTATTGTGAAATAGAAATTTATCCTCCTGCGCGTATAGATGTGTTTACACATCAATAATTTTATTTTGAAATATGACATTAGTCATATCTCTTTATCAAATATTGTAAAAGTTCATGAAATAAAACGAAAAGAGTCCTTTCTAATTAGGACATTTTCATAATAAGTGGCCTTTCATTTGAAAGTAAATTTTTTATAATAAATTCCATCAGTCATCAGCTAAAACAGAAAAATGGCGCTATTTCGTGAAAAAGAGTAATTTCCTAAAATTTCAGGGCTCTTTCCGCTCGGAAAGGCAACATCCGATTGAACTACAACTTTTATAATTGTATTTTTACACTAAATGGAATCATTCTAAATGTGAGCTTTTACAAATTTCAAAAAAAAAAAACCCAGCCATATTCACAAAAACCACCCTAATGTACATATTAAACTAATTTGAAGAGTTGCGGAAAAATGAGCAGACCAATGGGCGTGGCAGCCACCATACAAAGTGAATATTTAATATCATATAACTGGTGTTATATGCCAAATTAAAAATCGCCAAAATATAAAATCGCAAAAACAGTAATCGACAAAATCAAAAATCGCCAAAAAAAAAAAATAGTTTTCTACAAAATGTATTCGCAGTTATATTTATTTCGTTACGATGGTTGAAGCGAAGCGCATCGGGTTGCAGGTAGTTGTTTATAAATTTCGACCAAGTAGAGATTACCGCCAATTTCGAGGCAGCCAATTTGTTGTTTAAGTGTTTTCTGAAAGGAGAGACTATATGTGATGTCTACATTGAGGTATTTAGAGCTGTTCACAATCTCAATACTATCGCAAGAAAAATCTAGAGATTGTTGTACCGAAATGAAATACCACTATATTAGATTTACCTAGATCAGCCCTTAAGGCACACGTTGAACAATTTCTAGGCAGCTTTATTTTTCAACTTAGCCAATTCACAAACCAACACTTTTATGGTTTATTATTATTGTGAATAAAGATACCAAAATCATTAACTGCCACATTAACAAATTTAATAAAACACACATGGCATATGTATAATTTTGTGTATGTGTTTGAAGTAAACATAAATGCAATTTACTCAAAACAAAGGAAAAAATTTAAAAATTTGTAAATCTGCAAAACGGCTAAAAAGAAATACGTTTCAAATAATATACGTTTGGTCAAAATCGGGATAAAACGGTAGAACAAAACATCAGTCACAAGAAATCGCCTAGCCTATTAATATTATCGATATAAGCGATCAATAATTTTCTGCAGTTCTGCTGGAGTATCTGATAAGATAACTAGGTCGTCGGCTTAGAGCATAAACGTCCACAACATTTAATCCTCCAGATATATCATCTGCTAAGTCATTGACATGTAATGAGGATAATAGAGGGCTTAACATACAACCTTTTTTACTCCTATTTCGACGGCAAGAGGATTGGAATAAAAGTTTCCATCCCAAATACAACTCTCGTTATTTTCATACAAGTGTTGTAAAATTTTTATTATTTCTGAAGACATACCAAGAAACGAGAGCTATTAAAATGCGTATCAAAGGCGCACGAAAAATCAGCAAAGAAAACATATTTATGTATTCTTGTTGATGGCTTTGTTTAAGTTCACAATATTAACGAGATTGAAAATGTTGTCAACTGTTGAATAATTCTTTGTAAATCCGGCTTGGAATTCATTTAATATCATGTTGCGATCAATCCAATCCGTTAAATGATTGAGTATAATGGCATTAAATATTTTGCATAAGGTTTTAATGGGCGATAACGGACGACAGTTTGATGGATGATTAGGATCACCTTTTTTGAAAAGAGGTAACAGTATTGTTCATGGGAAACTAGTAGACATTTTTTCCTGTAGGAATAGTTTGTTAAAGACCGATAAGATTTCATCAACAAAAGAAATAGGAGCATTTTTAAAAAATTCATAGCAGATTCCATCTTGACCAGCTGATGTATTATCTTTAAGTGATTTTAAAGCGGAAAGAATTTCACAAATTTCCATAAGAGAGTACATCAATAAAATATGACATTGACCAGCTGATAGTCTGGGAATAAACATTCGTTTGCAGTAACCAACTAAAATGTAAAAGAAAAACCTCGGCATTTAATGAACCTTTTACGGAATATAAATGCGACCTCATAGAGCTAGACAGCTTTCACTATTCACTGCTGCATTTCAGCCAGAAAGATAGAAAGCTGTGGATTCAAAATATCGATATTTGTTTACAGTATTGTGATTTTTTTTTATGACGCCTAAGCCTATTATTAATTAAGCCATTTCTGTTTGGGACCAAAAAACGTTTTTTTTTTATTTTAGTAGCATCACCATATAAAATTTGTTCATCCTTCTTTGACTTCGTGGTTCTTAAAAATCAAGATGTGGCCTCCTACGCCGACAAACAGTTTCAAATGTTGGAAGTAAAAGATTACAGGTATATTGATTTCTGCTCAAAAAGTTTTTGATAGATTGAAAATTTGAGTAAACCAAGAAAATATAACCATGGTAATTATATTGCCATTCAACAAATTACTGTGGGCGTACGCTCAACACTACCATTGGAGATACAAGCAAACATCGTCAATATAAATGACTAGGCCAAATATCTGGGTTAGACATTAGATAAAAAATTAACGTTTGAACATCGCTTGGATATTTGCTCAAAAGCAATTAGATGTGGACGAGCACTTTCCCCCTACTCAATAGATAATCAACAAAAAAATTGGAAAAATAAAACCATTTCGTACATAATGTGTAATAATAAAATAAGAAGACCCACAAATGACCCAAAGCTAACAAAAGACAATTAATTCAAAAGAATATGAAATATAAAAATAATTCTAGTTATATTGGTGTATTTAAGGATGATTTAATGTGCGATTCAAATTGTTTTCTGTAATCACTTACGACTTGCAATAAGCATCGCTTTTCTTGTTCGTTCTTTGTTAATATGTTATTATACTCTTCAATCAATTTAACACCGCATTCTGCTGCATTATTATTTACCAGTTTTATTTTTGCAACAATATCAGTTCCGTTTTAGAAAAATATCGATAGTTTTTATACATAAAATAATTTTATAACAAAATTGGTTAAAAGTTGTTTTAATTTATATTCGCGACCAATAAGCAGATAATTGCACCAAAGATATATCACAATGGATTATTTTGACCCCAGGAGTACTGAAGGGTTAAATATATAAAAATTAACCGAATTATTAGATACAAATAGGTTAGCTTGAGGAAATTGTTGTTGTTATAATTCAACTCTTTATTCAATCCAATATTTCGCTATCAATTGAATAGCATCTACAAGGATCCAAATTTAGAGTTGAATTATAACAACAACAATGGCCTCAAGCTTAACTATTTTTATCTAAAAATTACAACAAAAAGGTCGAAATAACAATAAAGTTTTGTTTAAATGGTGCGTGGTAAAGAAGAAGAAAGCATATATTTCAAAAATTCATAACTGCACTGTATTCTTAATCGGACCGGTTTCTGGCATTTCAGCCTTCATCAGCGATTTATTGAACATTGTGATAATTGTTATGTTTTAATTGAATAGATTGTTTCTATATGAAAATTTTTTCTACTTAGGGCGGCCGTGAGGTTTTGAACCATGAACCTTCACATACACTCGTACTTGCACTTTTTTGGTCAGCGCTTTAACACACTCACCTACTATCAGACAGCCAAGCTGCTATTCGAGCACTAGGCTCCTATGAAGTAGACTCTAAGCTAGTATGGGACTGTCTGCAGAAGCTAAATGAGCTAGGTAAACACAACAAGGTTAGCCTTTGTTGGGTCCCGGGACACGTTGGGATTCAGGGCAATGAGCAAGCTGATGAACTTGCCAGAAGGGGAGCTTCCACAAAATTAATAGGGCCGGAACCATTTTGTGGAATAGGAAAAGGAGTATGGGAAGGAGTACTCAGGGAACATGAAAATTGTGTTAGAAGGGAATTTTTCTCGAGCCACTTGGGCTTAAGGCAATCCAAAATGTTGTTGGGTGGCTACAACAAGAAGAGATTTGGGTCGTGCATTGGATTGTCAAAGAACGGTCTGAGAATACTAACCGGGATTTTAACTGGTCACTGCAGGCTCAGGGAACATATGAGCAGGTTGGGAATTGTAGCAAACCCTATGTGCAGATTCTGTGATGAGGAAGCCGAATCACCAGAGCACATACTTGGGAACTGTGGAGCGCTAATGCACAAAAGGAAACAGCATCTGGGTTCCTTCCAGATACTAGGTAGCGACATAAAATTACTAGAACCAACAAACATCCTCGGATTCCTGAGGGCTTCAGGGTTGGATAAGAGTTTATAGGGACAACCTATTAGCAGAGGGCAGTACAATAGATCACTTTGGTCGCAGTACTTCGAACACCTCTTTATACAATACAATACAATACAATACAACACACTCACCTAAAGTCAGGCCTACGAGCAGTGTGGTTAGATTCAGTTTTCGTACCATACAGCTTTACTTTATATTAATTTCAGAAGATACAACTCTGTCCAAACAAACAATCGTTATTTTTGAATTTTGAATATTTTTTGCATTTATACTTCTAATTTCCACGATTCTCAGTTTTCGTAAGAGTTGTCATATGTGATGTAAAGTTTATTTTATTAAACGAATTATTTTTCTTAAATTCTAAATAGTGGTTTCATCGAGTTTAATAGAAAAACTCGTTTTTGGTAATTTTTATTTCAAAATATCTTAAACCCCAAAGCTGGCCTTAGCAAATAATAGGTTAACGTTCTCGGATTTATCTCAAATTTTAAGAACGGAAGTTCTACACATTTGGCTATTATATTTTAAGCATTGCATCCAAAACTTCAACAGCATTTACAAACTATTTGGATTTTTTGAATAAATTGTCTTTTATTAGCGTGGGGTCATATATGATCCCAATTCCAAAAGGGTTAATCGGGTCGAATTATTTTTTTCCGAAACCCTAGGCTATTAAGATAAAATATAACATTTAAAAGTAGAAAAGTGACGAATTTTTGATACAAAGTATTTAGAAAGAGTAAATTTGCAGAATGTCAAAAAAATGCTGGCACAGAGATTTACTTTAAAGCTCACACAGTTAATCTCTAACAAGTACTAAACAAAACTTTGAAGTGGCAGATCCATTTTTTTAAATTTGGTTTAAGAAAATTTTTTAAAACTTGAAAAAGGAGTTTTCAAAATTTTATCAAAAAAAAATTTCCATTTACGGTCTCAATGCGCAATAGGTTAACAAGGTGGTAATAAAACAATACTTCGTATCTGAGTCCCTGTAGGTATAGGGACCAAAAAAAATTATGGGTTCATGACCAATTTTTTTTTGGCACAAAAGTGGTCTGGGGCATTTGCTATTTCCTGGCGAGGTTTTTGAAAGCATAATTTAATACTTATCCCGAATTATATAACAACTTGTCGAAAAAATTGAACTATAGAACGAAATTTTCGTAAAATCTGAAAAAAAAAGTCATATTTTCCCCATATAAACACACTTTCAATCGCGTTGAGGCACGACTAAATGTTTTTTGATTGGCCCAAAACTGTGTATTTCTCATTTTTTTTTTTACTATTCACATATTTCTAGGGGGGTGAGAACGAGAGTTTGAACACTTTTTTATTAAGGGCCTCCCTAATGAGTATATTACCAATAATAATGACCTATACTTGCCAAGTGTGGTATGCTGTAATGCATTTTGTAAAATCTCATAACTTGTTCTAATAAAATCAAATAAAGGAAATATATATATTTACAAAAAATAAATTCATAAGTAAATTCTGGAGACTTAATTGCGATTAAATTGAAATCGATATATAGATATAATGTAATATAAAGAAATTTAAATTTCTATTTTTTGGTAACCAAAAGTAAATAAATGTTCTGTGAGAATCCGTTGCAGTACAAAATATAATTTTTAAGACACTCCTCTCACACAGATTAAGTAAAGTAAATAAATTAAATTTTAATTAATCAACCATACATAATCCTTTTTAATAAAGACATACACATAAAGTAATTTAAATGCTTATTAGAAATGATTACAAAAGTTTGGTTGGTTAAAAGCCCATCGTTTACTTTAATTCAAGTTGTTGCTCCTAATGCGGTTTTCATTAACCTTTAAGTAACTTTTAATTTAAGCAGCATAAGAAAACGTTAAAACTTATTTAATTAAATAAAACCAAACTCTTAAAACTGAAAACTGAAAACAAAAAACAGAAAACAGAAAATACAACCAACGTAAAAGTCATCATAAAATTACAGAAAATGATATAATAAAGTATTGTTATTACTAGGGGGCTTCTCTTCGCTTCTCCTCTCTCCTCCTCACTCTTCCTCTCTTCACTGCTCTACTCTGCTCTTCTCTTATCTTTTCTGTTCTACTCTACTCAACTCCAGTCAATTCAACTCGATTCGTTTGTTAGTGGATGCTTTGCATACTCTTCAACATCCTCACCCACACACGTACACAGCCATATAATAACTAATGAGAATAACGGAACAAGTGACTGTCAACCCACTGTAAGTAGTATCAGCAATCCGGCTGTAAATAGCGAACGTAGCGAGTAGCAGCAGCAACAGGATTTTATTCTTTTGTAAAACAAACATAATGCAAAGGAGGTTAACAGTAAAAGCCAGTTTTGAGTTGAATAACAACAATAGTCATATTGTTAAATGTTCAAGAATAAAAAAAAAATAATAATATTGTAAAAAAAAAATAAAGCAGAAAATAAAATAATAATAATCATCAGCTACAACAAAAAGCCAAAGGCATTTGATGGTCTTCTGCGGTACAACGAAAGGGTGTTGACAACAATAACTTCAAATGCTATAATTATAATTATAATTATGTTTACTGAATGAAATACACAGTTCTAATAAATATTGTAAATACTTACACCACAACAACAATGTTCATACTAACTACTGAAAAGCAACAACTGGCCCCAAAGAATTGCGATAATTAAATGAAAAAAAAACTCTTTGTTGAATGGTTACCACCATCAACCATTCGATGTAAATGTTCTCTTAGGATTCCATGAAATTAATAATGTTGTACACAAAACAGATTTTTTTTCGCCAATTGGTATTGCTTTATCTTGTTATAATGAGCATTGGTGGAAATTTCTTAGCTCCACATCGATATACGAGATAATCAAAAAGCTATGATACATTTATATTCTCCACTGAAATGTTTCAGTGTCCTTATATGTATAATGCGTGGTTTTCACTATGACATTTCAATGTTTTTAGTTGTCAATTATTGTTAGTTGTATGAAAACGGGTTGTAGTGTCTTGTCAGTTGCAACCCCTGGCAACATTTGCCATCTAAAATGAAATTGCCAACATGTTGGTAATATGTTTTTTTTTTGTCTGACAGCCGGATTTCTTTCTTAGTCTATATGATGTAATGCAAACGTAATTAATTACGAGATGCCAGTTGAGGCTATTGTTTGTTGTCAATTTATATGACATGGTGAAAACTAGGCATAAGGTTGCACCATTATTGTATGAAAGGGTTAATTGCAGAAATTAAAACATTCAATTTGTATATTTTGCATTGGCGTTTCAATTTGATTTTGTAAGTTAGAATTCCGATTAAATTGTCAGTAGATGACAATAACTTAAAAGTAGATCTGGGGCCTAATCGCTGCATTCGTTATCGAGTGATCAATCGTATCGACTAAAATTTCATAATATATCGAATAGCCTAATCCCAGCATAAGATTAGAATAGAAACGAAATGTTACACAATTTATAATGTAAAAGAAGAAAAAAGTGAGTAAAATTATTTGTGTTTTTATGTTTACTAGCAGATCCCAGCCCTCGAAATTCGAGTGCAAATTCTAGGAAATTTTGTTTTTTCATTAAATAATGACCCTTAAGGTATGCCATTTTTGATTTTGAAGATTTTTGTTTTTGGGCGATTTTTATTATTCGCGATTTTGGGTTTGGCGATTTTTGGTTTTGGCGATATATTTTCCAGGACAAATCACATTGATAACTAATGTACTTGTCATAAGTAGTACTTCAAATTTTTTATATAGGAGGTACCACGCCCACTAATCCCCTCCCGCCCAATTTTTTTGGACTACTCAGATTAATATCTGATGGTCTCGTGCCAAATGTCGAGTCTTTCCCTTTTATAGTACACCAGTTATATGATATAAGATATCTACTTTGCATGGGCGGTGCTACGCCCACTGCTTCGATCACGCCCATTTTTTTGTTCGACTAATCATACAAAGAACCTATGGGCTCATGCAAAGCCAAAAAGCCCTCTCTTTTACAGTACTCTAAATATATGACATTAAATAGTTACTTCGCATGGGGAGTGCCACGCCAATTTTTTGTCCGACTACTCATACTAAGATCTGATGGCGTCGTGCAAAGTATAAAAGCTTCCCTTTTTTAGTACACCAGTTATATGATATCATATATTTACTTTGTATGGGCGGTGCCACGCCCACTGCTCCCATCCCGCACATTTTTTGTCTAACTAATCACATGAATAACTTATGGGCTCACGCAAAGTCCCATGACTCTCACTATAACGGTAGTCCAGAAATATGACAATTTATATTTAATTTGTATGGCAGGTGCCACGCCTATTGGTCTGATACTGCCCATTTTTTGTCCAACTACTCACACTAATAATAGGTGACACCAGACAAATTTGAAAAGCTCTCTCTATCACAGTACTCGAGATATATAATATTGAATTATTACTTGTATGGAAGGTACCACGCCCGATCCCGCCCATTTCCGGCGTAAATTCTAATATTAACAATAGCTGACCTCACACAAATTTTCAAAACTCTCCCTATCATAGCACTCAATATATATGATTTTAAAAATTTACTTTGTGTGGGAGATGCCACGCCCACTAAAAATATTTAAAAAATTATAGCCTATAGCACTTCCCATATCCGCAGTAAGAATCTGTGAAAATTTCAGGAATATCAGATGGATAGCTACGGGGATTACCTCCTACAAACAAACAAACAAACAAACAAACACACATTACCTCTTTATAATATTAGTATAGATTATTATTAGTAGGTATAGATTTAAAAAAAAATTGTATTTGTCTTACTTCGATAGGGAAAACCCTTTAGCAGACCTAGTTCAATCGATTTTATTTCGTAAGTAACCTTTTTTATTGTCATATTAGCAACACGATCATCTTCCCTTCATTTTAAAGATCTTCCTTTTATATTCAATAATCGATCAAGCTTACAGTTTATGCTCTGTTGGGAGCCTTCGGACTTGACCAAGACCATATATGCATGAAATTAGAGATCATATATAGTAAAACTGCGCTCTCAGTTTTTCATTTTCTGATCTTACCTCCTTTTTAAAGGAATTTAAAATTCTAAGAAAAAATAAGTAAGAACATTATAGTCGGTCTAGACCGACTATACGATACCCTATACCATGCGTTTAGAGACCCTATCTGTTAGGCCCAACTAATTGGATATAGAAATTAAGCATAAACCAAATTTGAGTGGCATTTTTATTAATTTTGTTGCCTTTGAATATGAAGAAGTTCATATTTTCATTGTTCTGTCGATTGTTCTTAAGCTGATCTGAAATTTATTAGATATTCACAAGAATTATAAAGTACTTTTTTAAAAATTTTTCGTCCCGATAAATCAAAATAACAATAGATCAAAATAACAAAGAGTTAATAACCATATTGACATACGGATGGAAATATTTAAATTAATTTTTTGAAATTTTCATATCTTTGAAGTTTTTAAAAGGGACACAGATCAAAAAATGGAAAACTGAGTATACAGTTTTTTTTTAAATTCTTTTATTTTAAAGTCTGTTTTTCTGCTAAAAGTACCTCTTCTTCAATAAGTACCTTTTCTAAAATGTAGCTTTTTTAAAACTGTATCTTTCCTTAAAAAATTTACATTTTCTTAAAAAAAAGTTCCTTTTTTTAAAAGTTTCTTCTTAAGAAATAGTTTTATTTTAAATCCTGTTTTTAAAAAAGATCATTTTTTAAAAAAGTACCTTTCTTTAAAAGACATATGTTCTTTAAAAAAATACCCCTTCTTAGAAAAGCACCTTTTGTTGAATAAGTACCCTTTCCTAAAAAAGTAGCTTTCCTTAAAAATATAACCTTTCTACAAAAGTGCCTTATTTTAAAAAAGTGCATTTATATGTTAATAAAGTACTTTTATTTTAAAAAATACCCTGAAGTAGAAAAAATCATTTTTTTCTTAAACACGTAATATGTTTTAAATCACCTTTTGTAAAAAGCACTTTTTTCAGAAAAGTACCCTTTCTTAAAAAATTATATTTCCTTAAAAAAATTCAATTTTCTTTAAAAAGTAGTTTGTTAAATAAGCAATTTTTCTTAAAATAGTACTTCTTTTTACAAAAGAATAATTTCTTCGAAAACTAAATTTTCGTAAAAAATTAACTTTTTATAAAAAATAGGTGTTCTAAAATAAGTATTTTTCTTAAAATAATTCCTTTTCGTAACAAATTATCTTTTTAATAATAGAACAGTTTCTTTCACCTTCGCTAAAGAATAAACTTTTGTTCAAAAATAACGTTTTCTAATAAAGAACTTTTTTTTTAAGTAAATTGTCTTGAAAAGTAATTTTTCTTGAAAAAGTACATTTTCCTAATAGTGCGTTTACATCTGAGGAAAATCTATTAGATTTTAGTTGGCATCTATTTCAAAATCTATACCGTGTACATCTAACCTTTTTGACATTTTGTGAGATTTTGTTTCCACAACAATAAACAGTTGATTAAAATAAAACAAATAAACTAGAAATAACAAATATAAACAAAACAATAGGAAAATGGAAATATGGAAAATTCTAAAAAGGAACAGATTTTATAATTATATTATCCATCAAAAATGAAAAAGCACACACTGAAATAGAAATTTTGCGAAAAAAAACATTAGCATTTGTTAAATGTATTGATTGAACAACAAAAACAATTCACTTTCCACAATTATTATTTAGCAGATTGGAATGGGCACATGTCAGTATAAAGAGTTATAACTTTTCAATTATTAAATATTTTTTTTATTATATATTCGTCATTTTTTTTTTGTTAAAAATTAATATCTTATTTCCTTTTTATTCAACTTGTTTGCTTTTGTATTTAAATGCCAACTTTTCAGTCACTGCGTTGTAATTTTCTACTACAATATTAAATATTATCATTTAGTAGTGCCCAAGTTTGACTAAATTTTGTGATATTTTGCACAAATCAAGTAACGAGCTAGATTTTGTTTTGTATCGGAAATCTAGTAAAAATGAGCTAGATTTTGCTGGAAATCCCGTATATACTAGATTTTTCTTAGATGTAAGCGTACTGTAAAGGAGTACATTCTAAGAGTACCTTTTCTTGAAGGATAACCATTTCTTAAAAAAGTAACTTTTCTTAAAAGCAAATTTTCTTAAAAAATTAAATTTTCTAAGAAAGCACCTTTTCTTAAAAAATTACTTTTTTAACAACGAAATATTATCTTGGAAAAGTACATTTTCTTCAAAAGTGCCTTTTCGTACAAAAAATTGTCTTTTCTTAAATAAGTAACTTTTCATAAAAAAGTAAATTTTTTCAAAAAGAACCTTTCGTAACAAGGTCGTTTTTCCAAATAGTAAAGTTTATTTTAAAGCGACTTTTATTAAACAGTACCCTTCTTTAAAATTATACCTTTTCTTAAAAAAGTGAATTTTCTTAAAAAGTACCTTTTCTTAAAAAAGTACCTTTTTGTATATAAAAGTTTTTTTAAGAAAAGTCTACCTTTATTTTAAAACAATATTTTTCTTAAAAGTAGAAAAATACCCGTTCTTAAAAAGTTCCTTTTTCAAAAAGTACTGTCCAGTATTATTCTAACCTTAATTGCTTTGTCGTTCAAAAATATTTTTTTTATATATTAGAATAATATTATGATTTTTTGTTAAGGTTTAATTAATAAAGTTTTGGGAGCAAAATTAAAGTATGTGGTGAAGTACACATAGGGTTTCAACATATTTTTTTTTTTGTTTTGAGAAAAATATTTGGGAAATTCTCGAGGGAATGAAAGGATAAAATTTTCAAAAGACTTTATTTACAATTTTTCGTCGTAAAAAAAATTAAAACAAAAACTTGGTTTCATTTCTAGAGATTATCCTCTTGCATTTGGTACCCATATTGACATAAACTGTTGGGTAGAAATATTAAAATAAATATTTAGAACATTTTTGAAAACCTTTAAATTAAGAAACTTAAAAACTGAGAAAGCAGTTTTACTATATATGATCTCCACTTTCATCTGTATATGGTCTTGTTCAAGTCCAATAAAAAAATATAAAATTGATTTACGGTGTTAGAGAACGTAGAGTTAATCTATTTGGCAATTGTGGCCTCCAAATATCATTAAAATTATTGTTTAAATAAATTTTATTTTAGTGGAAAATTTTGCTTATAATAATTAACTTTTTGATCAAATTGATTAACAATTTTGTTGCAGAGATTAATTAACGAGCTAATTACCTAATTCCGTTAGTTAAATGTGTATTCAATACTTTCTGCGTAAATATGTATTTACAAGCGTTTTATTTTTATGGCTCATTCTTAATAATCCCCAAGTGTATCGATGTCATTTAAGAGTGTTTTAGTGTATTGTTGATATCAAAATAACGCATCTTGTTCCCAATCTATTGTCATATCATATCGATTTGTCATATTACGAGTATAACAACAACAGCCACAACAACAACTCTAGTAGCCACGACAGCATTTGCACCAACATTCAGTTATAAGTCCCTCTTATAGATCAAATACTAAATTGACTACTAACTAATACATGTACTTAAAGCATAATACACACTTATTCACATGAATAAATGAAACACAATCACACACACAATCACACTCATATGTACACTACATATAAACGAGTGTTAGATTGTCATAGTTACAAATACTCGTACTTATAAACATCGTATTAGCAGTTGTACTACAGTTACTATGGTTATCTGGATGAATGTTTACTTATAATCCTTGTCCCCCATGGCGCCATTAGTCTAAGAAGTCGTTGAATATCACAAGAAAAATGCTTCAAGAAATATAAGCACAGTGTACATATTTACATGACATACACACAGACATACGTAAATAGCTAGATATACTGATTGCATTGTGCGTCTGTGTGTTTGTTTGGGTACGGTCTAGTCTGTTAACAGCAATATTGTTGTGTTGTCTCTCTTGTTTACCATCAATCTTATTTTTATTATAATGATTGGACAATTGAATTATGAGTGAGAGAGAGCATGTTTAGGTAGTGCTCTGTTTATTTTGCAAACAAAAAATCTATTTTTATAGTTTTCACAAACATGGAAATTGTAAAGTTTAAATGTATGAAAAACCGCAAATTTAAAAATAAAATAAAAATTATGTGTATTGGGAACCCCCATTTATAATCAATTAAATGGTATTCCTCAGCTGCTTAGAATTCTTTAAGAGTAGGTAGAAATTGTAAACGTTAATTAACTAATAAATATTAAAGAAGTAAGCAAATTATAGTCACTCTAAGCCGATTATACGATACTCTTTACCATGCGCTTAGAAACTCTATCCCTTAGGTCCAAGTAATGTGTTATAGAAAATAATCATAAAAAAGTTCATATCAGATGCTGTATTAATATGGGGACTAAGTCGATCCTGACCACATTTGGTATGGTCACTTATTTTTTGCTAAAAAAATATACAAACCAAATTAGAGAAATATTTGCGCGATTTTTTTGCTTTTTGCTACATTTAAGTGAAGATCAGGAATTAGCTTCATATGGGGACTATGACTAAGAATTGTCCTATAGGGTTTATTTTTGGAATAGTGATAAAGGGTTACAAGGGTAGAGTCTCGGAGGTTCTTTCGAGCTCCCACTAAATGCCGAGTTTGCCAGTGATCCTTGCAATTGGTGCCAACCAACAAAACCAATATCACAACCGACTATGGGCGGTATAACCCTATTAGCCGCATGGACTAAATCCCTGCTTAACTACTGCACGCCTGGAGGCGACGTACAGTGCTTTGACCCATAGACATAAATCAAAAAAAAAGAAAATTGTCCCAAAATGTGATGAAAGTTATAGTGATCGATAGATAGCAATACAACTCAAATAAATTTTAAAGAACTGGTTTCAGTTGACTCTCCTAGACTGCACTAGAGGGCGCTAAAGTCAGTGAAATTTAAGCAAAAATGAATGATTTAAAAAACTGAATTTTATTGCTTCAAGAAAATAATTCCCAAAAATTAATTTTTTTAAGAAAGAGCATGAAATTTCGATTTTTTGTTATTCAATATGTTCTGAACTCGGAAAAAATAACATTTGTGTTGTTTTTGTTAACTAGAATTATTTTTAATCCCTAAAAATAAAATTTTCTAAAAAATTTCAAAAATTACAAAAGTTTGATGGAATTTTAAAAAAATCCGAAAAATCCAACATATTTTTATTTTATTTTGTTTTTATTGAGTTTATAGTGTTGTTAAAAGGTCAAAAAAAAATTAGAGCTTATTTTTTGTCACAACTTAAAAAAAACGAGTTTTAAAAAAGTTCTAAATTCACTTTTTTACTTAAAATGTTATTAATTATAGAGTGGCAATGTTAAGGTAAAAAAACGACCTATATGAAATAACATAAAAATTAAGTTTAAGCTGTAGCTTGAATGATTGTTAATTATTACATTGTTTTTTTTTTCCTACTTACACCCATTATTTGCTGAAGGTGCCTCTGAAGTGATTCTATTTATAGAACATAAGAACAGAACGTATATTTGTTATTGTTCTCTTTTTAAATTTTGGCGAATATCAATATAAAATGGTAGAGCTAGACGAAAAGTTAAAAAGAGAACAATAACAAACATTTATAATATAATATAAAAAAAATTGTGTATTTAATCTGTGATCATGGCAATTGTTTTAAAAAACGCTGATGTTATTGATTGTTGGTTAACAGCATCATCGAAAAATAAAATATAGGTGACATTAAAATATGTTTTACAAAAAATAGACACTTCAAATTTTAACAAGGAAAAATTATTAAAAAGAGTTTCGTTTTTTAATAGTGAAATGAAAATGTTTTGGAAAGAAAGTAAATACAATAGAAACTTTTTTGAAAATAAGCATTCTAAATGGTTAAGTTACATATTTTTGACGTGGATGATGTAAGTTTCATTGTACTTTTACATTAAAATAAAAATATTAAATTTACAAAATAAAAACATTAAGTTGCCGAAAAACGTAGGTGCCGGGAACCTTACAGCAAACGAAATAGATGTAGACATATCAATGGATTCAGTATCTGGAGGAATTGACATAGAAATTGCAGCCACAGGAACCACAAAAAAACCAAAATATTTGATCAGACTACAACGAAAACTAAAAATCGCAGAGTTGCAGATTTAATTGAAAAGTATTCGCTTCAGGAGCTGGAATTTGCTGTAAGCAAAATGAAACGTAACGCGAATTCTGTTACCGAAAACAAGAACTGTAATTAAAAGTGCTTGCCAATAGCAAAAGCGTTGGCGCTTTATATAGATTTAGATCTATCGGAAAGAAAATACATAGTTCTGCGTCAAGTAATCAACGAATTGCACCGTAATTGTTTGCCATCATTGTATGCGATGCAAACCGAAAGGAAAACATTGCTACCACCTATAAGAGTAATTGAAATTTCAGCTGAAGTGGATTTAAAAACTTTAATGCGTAGAACAGCAGAAAGTATTTGTGAACTTTGTGATGTGCAAGATAAAGGATGTAAGCTTTCCTTGATTTGCAAGTGGGGTATGGAGGTAGCTCTGGCCATAGCCGTTATAAGCAAGCACTTGAAAATGAAAGTCACACAGATGAATTCTTGTTTTTTATTGCATTTGTGCCACTAACGTAACTAACCATGTGTTTAATTAGTAAATTTTTATAATTTTTAACATTAATTTTTCCGTTACAGACTGGTAAACTTAATATCAAAGGAAGATTTATGGGTTATTACGACTCCAGGTTCTAACTTTATTATGTAGGCCTATTAAATTTATTTTACAAAAGGAGAATCCAGTCCTTGTTCGGAAGATTTACCGTGAGATTGGGGAAAGTATTGAGAATTTAGAGTGTGATATTTTAGAAAGGAAAGGTGCAATTGTGGAAGTAACATACGACATGCATTGTACAATGATTGACGATGCAGTGGCAAATGTTTTAACTGACACAAATGCGGCAAGTAGGTGTTTTATTTGCAATGCAAGCCCTACTGAAATGAATAATTTAAATTTATCACAAATTCCAAATGCCGATAACTAAAAATTTGGGTTTTCAACCCTTCACTGCTGGATAAAATTTCTTGAGTGTTTGATACATATTGCTTACCGGCTATCTTTTAAGCTTTGGCGAGTCGGTAAAGAAAATAGAGATGAGTTTATGGAAAATAAAAAAAAATTCAACATGAATCCAAAAGAAAAACAGGTCTAACAATTGGCCAAGTAAAACACGGATTCGGAAACAGTAATGACGGAAACACTGCTCGAAGATTTTTTTCCAACAGTGACGTTGCGGCCGAAATTACAGGCATTGATAAGGGACTTATTGATAACTTTGGAATTATACTAAGGGTGTTATCTTGTGGATCGCCAGTAAATGTAAACAGCTTTCAGGACCTGTTAAGAGTCACTCGAAATACGTATTTAATACATTATGGGTGATATTATATGCCAACCACTGTCCATAAAATTCTAGTTCATGGATCTGGTATTATTGAGTTCTTCAATTTACCAATAGGTATGCATATAAATCAAAAACTTTTTTTATTATAAATTTATTTTTATTCATCTTTTTCATTAGAACAGAACCATAAAAACGTTAGAAGAGTGCGCTTATCTCATACCAGAAAAACTTCAGGAGAAGATACAAAAAGGAATTTAATGGCCTATATGTTATTGCATTCAGATCCCGTATTATCATCAAAGGGAAGCATAAAAAAATAATTTTGATTTGGCCGGTATTGAAAAATATATACACAGGGAAAATGTTGATTTGCAAGATGAAATATTTGATACCCTCCACCTAAGTGAACCAGCATGTTAAAACAATACTTATTTGTGATGAATAAAAAATATGTCAACAAACGTTGTTATTAATGAAAAAAATGCAAAATAATTCTGCATTATTTTTCAGTTTATAACCACTTATTTTTGTATACATAACTGATTGTATTGACAACTTTTTTTTTGCAAGGAAAAGACTTATTTCGACATAAGTTGTTTTATCTGCACACACTTTAAGTGTAATTTACAGAAAACCACAGATATAGCGTTTTTACGATAAAGGACATATGGCAAGTAAACAAATCCTATCATTGATTGAAATACAAATATGGAAATACAGTAATTCTTTAATGTTTATAACATGTTTTGACCTTTTTTGTAGTTTTAGCTATGATTTCTAATTCCAGGATATATGAGCGGTATACATATAGTCCTTGCAAAAATTTTGTTAACAATTTGTATTTAGTCTTGTTATAGTTGTAGAAAATAATTTTCGATTTTTCATATATCTATGATAACATATTCTATTTTTACAACTTTTTAAGAAAAAGGACATAGGACAGATTAGCGAGTCCTTGCTTGAATTAAAGGAAAGATTATCGCAAATAGTAAAATCTTTGATTCTGTAACCAATTTTAAAAATATTTTGACAACTTTAGTAGCTTTTATTACACATATCCATATTAAGGATATATTGGAGATATACATATCCTTGCACTATTTTCTTATTAAATTTTCATTTATACATGCGCTTGTTTTATAAAAACCTATATTCGTCGTATTTTAACCATTTGTGACGCTATAATTACATTTTTAAAATTCAGGATATATGGGAAGTATGAGAATCCTTGCATCGATTTTTTTTAAATTTCGTATTTTTACTACTTAGCCCTACTTACAGCAGTGTACCAAATTTCATTAATCTACGATCACTCCTTCTATTTTTGTCCCAACGTTATATGGGGACAAAGCACTGTGCGACGTCGGCAGCCCCAACAGGAGGATCGGACGCCTGATTATCGAAAGTGTACCAACAAGAAAAATTACTAATAATACCGATGCAAAGACGACGACCTTTGGCATGAAAACAAGGTCACCAATTGGAACGTGGAATCTTAGAACACTCTCGAAAAGTGATCATTATCTGGTAATCGCAACAATCCACATAATAATTGCTGCCATTAAAAAGACACACAAATCTCCCAAAGAAGATATATCAACGTTATAAAAAATTTAACAGTTGCAAATTCCTTCACGTTAGCGTTGAGAACATCGCTTCAGAACAACATTAGCAAAGATCTTTGCTGGGAGGAAACAAAAAATATTATAACACAAGCTTTAGACAATCACCTGGCATATAAGAACAATTCCCGTAAAGAGTGGATTAGTGATTAAACCTAGAGACTGGTGTTGGAGAGAACAGATGCTAAAGCCTCAATTAATAATAGCAGAACGCGGTCAACCAAAGCATTGGGTTAACAGTTACATAATCGCCACAACCGAGAAGTCAAGCGGAGTTCCCGGCTTGACAAACGAAACTGTGTTAACGATATCGCTAGAGGCGCAGGCTGCTGTCGAAACACATCGAATAGGAGATCTCTATCGTGCGGCAAAGAAATAACTAGTAATTTAAAACTAACTGTTAAACCAATTAAAAACGATGATGGAGAACTCGTTACATCCAAACAATAACAACTGAAACAATTCTGGCATACGGAACTCCTCCCAGAGGAAATTGCTCAAGGTGCCATCATAAATTTACTAAAAAAAAGAAAATCTAATAGCCCGCAAAAATTGGAGAGGTATTACGCTTTTGAGTATGATCGATAAGGTGATTGCACATATAATAAATAAGAGAATTTCAACTTCCCTTCTTCCTGAGTTTACGAAGGAATAAGCCGGTTTTCGTGCTCACAATTCCTGTGTCGATCACATTAATAATGTAAGAGTAATCACTCTGTAGAATGGAGAGCACCTTTGTACCTATCGTTTATAGACTTTGAGAAGGCTTTTGATACCCTGAATCACGCGGCCATATGGATCGTTTTAGAATGTAAAGGTGAAACCGCTACTTGTCGTATTCTTCACGAAAGAAAATTGGGCAACAAAATAAACATTAACTCCGGTGTACGGCAAGGGTGTGTATTATAAAAGTGGAGCTTCCACAGCTGACATTTCCAACCGCATGAATAAAGCCCGGCAAGTATTCGGCCAGCTCAAATAAGTGTCGAACTTGTCATGCATATCAAGAAGGACGAAACTAAAGATATTTAATTCAAATGTAAAATCCACACTATTGTGGAATGCAGCACCACGTGACATACAAGTTTTTGCAAATAAATGCCTGAGAAATGTTCTTCACATATTCTGGCCTAGAATAATCTCAAATTATCGCCTCTGGTCAGAAACTGGTAAACAACCTATCCCAATTGAAATCAGTGAACGCAAATGGAATTGGCTTGGACATATACTGCGTAAACAGCCCAACGACATTGCTAAACAAGCCATAGACTGGAACCCGCAGCGTAGACGTCGTATTGCAAGACCATCACATACCTGGAGACGGCAAATTGAAACTAAAATATCCCATTTACAACTGCGTTGGAATGAAATTTAACATCGTGCAATTAAATATCGTGAAATTAAATATCGCTTGTTCTTTACAATTTTAAGATTTGCTAACTGTTTGTTACTCCATGAAGGTACACATTTATCCATAAAAATGTGAATAGTTTTATAAAAGTTTGCGAGCATTCTATCTATTGTTCTTGAGCTATCGTCGTAAGGATATAGTGTATTGTTCCAATTGGTATTTGAAATAAGATTTTTAGGTGCATAATCACTTATAACATAACAATTATTACAGTATTTAAACAATCACTGATGAAATGCCAGAAACCGTTCTAAATAAGAATTCAGAGTAGTTATGAATTTTGGAAATATGTATAAGCTTTTTTCTTCTCTACCACGCACCATTAATAACAAAATCAAAATTTGTATATTAATTATAATATTAATTACAATATGTCTGGCTTTAAATGACATCAAATTTGACAGAACAAATTTCCTTTTTCGAAAATTTTACTTTTTTCCTAGATTTGCCCAATTTCAAGTCCGGAAGATATAGAAACAGTTAATTAAACATCATTGTATTTGAGTGAATGTTGTGAAAACAGACTTCCTGTTGTTTTGTTTCTTTATCAACTGTAAGAAGAATTATTTTATACTTTTTTTTTTTGGTATTGTTCCATTTGGATTTCCTTAGGTTGATTGGTAAAAAAAAAATATGTATACGAACTAAATAATTTTCCATAACCATACATACATATTAACGAACAATTCTCATTAAACATCTGAACTCATTTTTAATCACTTCCCTTTCAAAATCCCTGGAAGATTTCAAAGTGAGTTCTGCCAATCTCACATTAATTTGTTTGTGTTACTCATTATTATAGTTCAACACAAAAAGCTTTCTTTCGTGTATTTCTTAATAAAACATTTTCATTGGCTTTATCTGATGTTTTAAATCTTTCCTTTTGCTCAATGTTTTCATTTTACCAAAACAAGAAAATAATACAATTGTAATAATCCCTACGCCTTGTTTATTACTTTGTACTCTGAACCCTGACTGTTGTGACCCTAAATAATAAAAATAATAATAAACACGTGTCTTCGGTGAAGAATTTCCAAACAAAAAAAAAAGGTATTTCTTTGTTTGGCCATTTCTTCGAAATTAAAATTAGCAATTTTTTACGTTAAAATTTTTGTTAAACAGCATGTGTATGAGGAGTATTACGTTAGTATTATATAACACTCGCAAAAATTGGAAATGTGTTTGGCATAATAATCAAAAGATTGAATTGAATGTTGAAACATCGTTGGATAATAATGCAATTGATTTCTTTATGGGTCATAAATTTACAACCAAAAAAAAAAAAACAAAAACAATATTTTACTTCGTAATGTTTAATGAAATTCCATTTAGTAGTTAGCGTTAAGTTCAAAGGAATCAACTGCCCGGAAGGTACTAGTATACAAAATGTTTTCGTAATATTTTTAAATTTTATCAATCCTATGGAATTCTAAAGGCCGGGATAGTTGACGACACTACCTCTGACTTTGTATGTTTTGGTGAAACTAAACTTAACGAACCACAAACACGGTTAAAGGTTTCAATGCCATTTAGTTCGCAGGATACACACTGGCATAGAAACAGCGAGAGACTTGAGAAAAAACAATAAACATGCAGAGAGAGAGAGAGAGAGTGAAAAATATTTGAAATTGAGCATGTGAAATATATTGAAATATAATCGGTTCCTTGAATTGAGTACAGCAGCAGCATATGTTTGTTTTCATTTGTTTATTTGGCTGTGCGTGTATGTGTGTGTGTGTATATGTGTTCGTCTATTTGTTTGTTCAAAGATACATTATTATTTGATTACGAGGTTAACTTAAATTGAAAGTTTAGCTTGAGCTTGATTATTATAATATGTATATTAAGGAAAATAAAAATAAAACGAAATTACTCTTGTTATGTCTTTCTGCACAACTAAGTCATGCTAACTAAATTAACACAACAATAACATCACTAATTCGTCTTCTTTAATAAAGGAGTTTATTTGTTATTCGATGATAATTGCATTCGTTTTAGTAGAAAAGCTATAAATGGATAAATCCTGTGATGCGGACATTACATTCGTATGCATATATTTTTTTTACTAATATTAATACCGTTGGCGTTCTGAATGAGATATTAACATAGAAGTTTCAGCAAAGACAGTTCTTTGGAAGTACTGTGAAATGACATTTAATTATTTGCTTAACTGTTTTTGAGGAAAAAACTATTCGTGTCGAAAATGCCGTTGCGATTGTTACCAAAATCGGAAGCCGATTTGGAGGTAAGTGTGCATTTGCATCATTTTAAGCAAATTTTGCACGATAACCAAAAAAAATTCCAAATACGTAATTGAAAGAGGAATATTTGAGGATATAAATTTCTGGATTCATCCAAAAATTTTAAATTCTTATTTATGTAAACAAAACAATAATATTCCTTTACTTCAATATTTTTTTTTTCAAAATTTTATTTAATTTTTGCTGTATTTTCTAAAATAAGATTTTATGATTTGAGACCCGTTTTGATGATTCATAATCTCTTCATAATCTCTTCACCAAGGAAAACTCTCAATTTTATGGTCTCTCCAACTACGATGGTACATCCTGAGTTCAGTACCGATGTGATTAAGTGCATGGTGTTTGATACTTTCATATAAGGAATTAGAAATCCTGACATTCAGGAAACTATTTTACTCAGTGGCAATAAGAATGGACAAGATGTTTTAGCTCATGGATTAGCTGTGGAAAATGCTATAAAAATCACATATCCAGAACACAAATATAGAGATCTAAAAGAAGAGTATGCTGCAAAACGATCAACAGAAATTAAGAGAAAGGTATGTTGTGGGAAATGTGGTGAATTTGGACATATTCGTAGCCAGTGTAGTAAATTTAAACCACCGGAAAACGAACAAGAACTAATGGAAAGGGTCAACCATTAGATTCGGAAAACTTGGCCCAAGAATATATAACAATTTCAGAGAATGTTAATCAATGTGGTAATAGCTTATTGATAGAAGGTAAGATTTTATTCACAACATGCCAGAAAATTATTCACACTGGTGCATCTCGATCAATTATTAGACCCGATTTTCTGTCCACTAAAACTCCAATAAAATCAAAAATTTTCACACTCAAAACAGCTGATGTACAGGAAATAGAAACTTTAGAAGTTGAGTTACAACTGCGTATTAGGAATTGCAAGTTACGGAATACCTTTATTACTGACGAATGTATTCTTGGTTTAGATTTCTAAAGAAAAACTAATATCTCTCCTGACTTACAATTAAATGTTATGGAATACAAAAAATGGGAATTCTCTTTTTGTTTTGGTGAAGTTGTTAATGGAATGGAAAGTTGTTAATGTTTTGCTTAATGAAGATGTTATTATTCCTTATATTCCGAATGTAGAATAAAAGTTCAGCATAATTCAACGTTACCATGTACACTTCCTATAGAACCAGGTGAAAATGTTTCACCAGAGGGTCTTTTGGTCGCAAGAACAATTATTAAAATAGAACATAAAGCCGTTTAGTATTGGTAGTGGTTTGTGGGATTTTAATGTTATGCCATTTGGGCTCTTCATGCACCTGCAACATTTGAACGGTTAATGGAGAATGTATTACGTGGATTAAATTGGGAAACATGCGTCGTGTATTTAGATGATGTGATGGTCTTTGCGAGATGATCATTTGACGAACACAAAAATAGACTAGAAGAGGTCTTCAAGAGATTTAGAAGCGCAAATTTGAAACTAGCCCCTAAAAAGTGTGAACTTTTTCAGAATAAAGTTAAAAACTTTTATAGTTGGCTTAGAAAGAAATTTTATAAATTATATTTTAAATATCAAATAAAAACGTTGATCTTTTTAGAAATTCAAAGCAGGCAGTTGTTTTTATTTATCCTACGTTACAATATTATAAAATCTACATACGCCGTAATTTCCATATAAGTTATAAACTTATCATGCAATAATTTCAAAGAACTCATAACCTTTTACAAAAATGATTTGAACGGGTCACTTCAAATTATTGTAGCTGAATTATCTCTTTGGATTAAGATTTGGAAGGACACCGAGGAAAAACCTTCTAACCCATTAGATACCACTGAAATATATATTATTGTTAAAAATTTTAATTGTCATCCTCAGTGGCGTAGCGGGGGAGGGGGGCAAGGATCATAGCATACCCATAACAATAACAGGTTGTGGAAGTCCACAATAAATTAGGGAAGTACCCAAAATATTTACGTTTAAGTTTTGAGTCCTTGTCATCGTGGTCTGCTTAGAATAAAAATGCAATGTTATTAAATATTAATTGTTATATGTTACTAGTATAGCCCAGCACTCGAAATTCGAGTGCAAATCGTAGGAGATATTATTTTCTCATTCAATTTTTGTCTTCCAATGTTTTTTAATCTATATATACAAAATTCATTAATATTTAAATGAGCTTAAAGATAATTTAATTAATTTTAGCAATTCACAATTCAACACAGAGCATCTTATATATAATTACAGTCATTCGCATTAATAGGGTGTAACGAATTATTATAAATATTTTATATTTTTTAATTTAATATATTTTTAAGACAGATTAAACATAAATTTTATCATTCTCCTCTTCTCCTCCATACAAACTATAACTATGCCAATTTTCATACTCCTCCGTGCCCTCATATTGCTTAAAAAGGGAACTAAATATTTACCTTCACGTTTTAATATATAGATAAGTTTAATGTTATCATAAATTATAGCGTATATTTCACTGTGTTACTACCTTTCAATTTCAGTGAATTGGGTATTGTGCGTGTAGCAGTCTCTCTTAATTAATTTAATAAAAATTATTTTTTATTTAGACCATGTCAACGTCAGGAAAAAACTAAGCGGTTTCCAGAATCGGAAAAGAAAGCTGCAGCAAGAAAAAGAAGTTCTGAAATCTGGAGTAATAATGGAAACATAATTAGGAAAAAAATCGCAAAAAGAAAATCCAGAAGATAAAAAGGATGAAGATGTAAAATCAGATTCAGAGTCAGAACCAGATTCAGGTTGTACGCTTACTGCTGCTTTATTTACTAATAACACAACTCAACTCTGAAGAAGGTGGCCCAAGTACATCAGAAATGATAAATCCATGTTCACATCTAAAATCACAGAAAACACAACAGAAACACTTGCTGTAATTCCGGTCGTTCTGGAGCTCAAGAATGTTGCTTATTTAAAATTTAGCAACAATCTTCCAATAATATCGAACCAACTTCGAAAAGAAATGATTATTCGTGTAACTTGCACATTTCAAAATGAAACCAGTTTAAATGCAATAACAATATCAACTAATCGTCTAATGCCATAATCTTGGTTTTCTCGACGGGTCGGTAATGAAGACGAAGGAACTGAAGGTAACCGATCTTGGTTATAATGCTGCTTTTGTTGATTACTGTTTTTTACATCAAATTCCGCTACACAATCATCTTTCGTAACATCTGCTGGTTTTAATAAATGGAAGAAAAAAGATAAATAGATTAGCCAAGAAAAAAGTCCAATTGACCGAAAATCACTTACAGCTTGAAAAGAAACAAAACGAAGACTAATAAGTAGAACGCAAATTTATGTATCACTAGCCGAGTCCAGCACTCGAAATTCGAGTGCAAATTCTAGGAAATTTAATTTATTCATTTAATAAAGACCCTAAAGGTATGCTTCACAATTCAACTCATTTTAAATGAAGAAAACAAACTCAACACATTAACACAAACACATTAACAAATTTAATAAACACACACTTAGCATTGTATAATTTTATATATGTGTTAGTAGCAAGTTTAAACGATCATAACTCCAAAAAAATATTCCAGACGATGAAAATTTGTAAATCTGGGTAACAGCTAAAAAGAAATACCTTTCAAATGATAAATTTTTGTCTACATCGGGGTAAAACTGTGAAACTTACATCTCTCACAAGAAATCGCTTTGCCTATTAATAGTTATGTATTATTAGATGCAACCATTCGGTCAAAAAAGAACGGTGGCGAAATATATTGCAAAGAATATTAGCTTGCATGAGGTATTTAGTTATATAAAATCTTCCTCTACGTGGGCATGGTACAAATGTAGGAAACCTATTATTTTTACTTAGACTTGTAGCTCAGTTTGATCCACTACTAGCAAATCATCTTAAACATGCCACAGAAACTCCAAAAACTGTCCCATATTTGTCACCACAGATTCAAAATGAATTCATTCATCCTCAGGCATCTACACTTCGAAATCAACTAATAAACGATATCAAAATAAGTAAATATTATGATCTTTGGTTTGATTCAACTCCCGATATCTCTCATCGAGAACAAATGCCCCAAATCGTTAGGTATGTAGATGTTGATTTTATCAATAAAAAAAAAGTTTCCATCAAAGAATCTGCAGCCTCTATTGAAAATACAATTTTAGAGAAATTAAATTCCGATGAAATTTCATTAACAAAACTTCAGATCACAATGACGTTCAACAAAGAATAATGGGAAAAAACATAAAGCAGTATTTGTAAATTGTGATAACAATTCATTTAATTTAGTAGGAGTTACTGCGGCTAAACAAGATCCAATCGTTTTGAAATAATTGAAAACATATATCTCTTTTTCTCGCGTTCAACGTTACGATGGGAATTATTAAAAAAATCTTTAACAAAAACTGTCAAACATGAATCTGAAACACGTTGGAGTGCCAGAATACAAGCTGTTAACGTTATCGTCGATGGGCTAGAGAATATCGTAGAATTATTAGAAAAATTAACAGAGGACACTACCACTACAAGTGACACCAGAAGTGAAGCTACAATTTTGTTGCAAAATACACTTTCTTTTAGTTTCAAAACTTTATTTCATTTCTAGTATGAAATCTTAGAAGGATTGATCGAGTGCAGCTTAGATTTCAATGTCCTAGAATGAATTTTAGAGAAGCGTTCCATGATCTTGAATCATTAGCGACATAACTAGACTAGAATTCGAGAAAAGCTTTGTGCAGAGGCAATAGAAAAAGCGAAGTCTCTTTGTGAAAAATGGGATATTGATACAATACGTGTAACAAGACGCCGCTAAATGCCCGAAGAATTGGCTAGAGATGGTGGTTTTTCCACAGAAAGTGAAATTTCTCGCATTATGAAAAGCGTTCTTGATCTTCTCCAACAAGAAATATGTACACGATTTACACGATTAAGGGACCTTAGTGTTGCGCTAAAAATATATTTTGCCCCGGGCGCGAATTAGGCTCGCTACGCCTCTATCATTCCTGTCAAAACTGTTTCCGTAGAAAAAAGGTTTCCTATGATAAGAAGAACTACAACATACATTCGTAATATCATGTACGAGGCAGGGCTTTCATCGCTAGTATTAATATAAACTAAAAGGTTCCAGCCCTCGAAATGCGAGTGCAAATTCTAGGAAATTTAAATTATTCATTTAATAAAGACCCTAAAGGTATGCTAATCAATTATAGCCAATTCACAAATCAACACAAAAAACAAACTCATTTTATTACAAACACATTAACAAATTTAATAAACACACACATAGCAATGTATAATTTTATGTATTTCTTAGTAGCAACTTTAAATGCAATTTACTCAAAATAATGGAAAAAATTTAAAAATCTTTAATTCTGCAAAATGGCTAAAAAGAAATACCTTTCAAATAATATGCCTTTGGTCAAAATCGGGATAAAACGGTAGAACAAAACATCGGTCACAAGAAATCTCCTAGCCTATTAATAGTATAGATATATCGGAAGGAAGTTATAATTGATAAAAATTATTTAACTATTTTTAGCTTAACCGTTTCACGGCCAATGGGGCATGTATGTCCCATTTTATTTTTTTTTTTTTATATTTTCTATATTTTCCAACCGATTTTTTTAAGGCTGCCTTGAGTCGACAGAGGATAGCTTTAGTTTTCAGACCATACCAAAAAAATGGCACACGTGTTCTCAGGACTTAAGACGGTGACCCCCAAAGTCTGAAAATTGTGTTTTTTTTGTAAAGATATTTGGATGTCATTAATTCGCACGTTACTGAACCGAAAACAACACAATTTTGATATAACAGAGACTAGTATTTATGGTTTTCAGACACACCAAAATATTTGGAGTCGGCTTATTATTCAGCAAAATTCAGTTCGGGTAAAAAAGATGTTTTATAGTTTTATATTTTTATTAAATTAAAAAAATTCATAATATTAAATCAACACTTAATGAAACTATAAATAATAAGACTTAAATATCTCAACAATACTAAATCAGTTATGGTAATCTTCGAAGCAATTACAGTTTTTTGTGAAACAAAAAGTTTTTTACAAAAGGAACGATTTTCCTTTTCATTTTTAGTACAAACTATAAGAGTAGTAATCTATTCTCTGTGATCCATATTAAAAAATTTACAACAAATATAATGCCAAAGCTACAGTTATTTATGTAAAAAATAAAAGCACAAATCATGGATTTTTTCCTTGAAGGAATTTAAATAAAATATTTTTGGCGACCCTTTTGTTTAGGAATGTTGGGTCGTTAAGTACGAATCCACAAAAAAAAAATTTTTCAAGCAGTTTAGGTTTGGTTTTGAATGGGTTTAAATAGGAAATTAGATTTTTAAATTGATCTCATAAATAAACAAACTGTTTCTGAAGATACCCACAAAATTTACTTTCAACAATAAAGGGAAGAAATTTCGCAAACAATGTATTCGGCATTCTACCGAATGCCGAACTCGAATAATTTAATTACTCATATGAACATACACAAATCAACGCTGCTTATTATCATACTTGAATTATTCGAATTGAAGATAGAAACACCGTTTTGGTGGTTGAAAACATTTTAAACAAATAAGAGTGATAAATTCGGCTGGGCCGAATCTTTGATATCCTCCAACTTTTTCATTTTCAATTTTCATTTTTTTATCATTTTTCATTTTTCACTTTTCAATTTTCATCTTTCGTTTTTCATTTTTAGTTTTTCATTTTTAATTTCTCATTTTCCATTTTCCACTTTTCATTTTGCATTTTCCATTTTCGATTTTTCATTTTTCATTTTCCATTTTTCATTTTTCATTTTTCATTTTTCATTTTCCATTTTCCATTTTTCATTTTACATTTTCCGTTTTCCATTTTTCTTTCATTTTCCATTTTTCATTTTTAATTTTTATATTTTCATTTTTTATTTTCCATTTTTCATTTTCCATATTCCACTTTCCATTTTTCATTTTTCATTGTCCATTTGCCATTTTTTATTTTAAATTTTTCTTTTTCCATTTTTCATTTTCCATTTTTCACTTTCCATTTTCCATTTCTCATTTTCCATTTATCATTTTCCAATTTTCATTTTTCATTTTCCATTTTTTATTTTTCGTTTTCCATTTTTTATTTTTCATTCTCCATTTTTCAATTTTAATTTTTCATTTTCCATTTTCCAATTTTCATTTTTCATTTTCCATTTTTCATTTTCCATTTTTAATTTTCCTTTTCCATTTTTAATTTTTCATTTCCCACTTTTCATTTTCCATTTTTCACTTTCCATTTTTCTTTTTCCATTTTCCATTTTCCATTTTTCATTTTTCATTTTCCATTTTCCATTTTTCAATTTTCAATTTTCATTTTTCATTTTCCATTTCTCATTTTCCATTTTTAATTTTTCATTTTCCATTTTTCATTTTTCATTTCCCACTTTTCATTTTCCATTTTTCACTTTCCATTTTTCATTTTCCATTTTCCATTTTCCATTTTCCATTTTCCATTTTCCATTTTTCATTTTTCATTTTCCATATTGCAATTTTCATTTTTCGTTTTTAATTTTCCAATTTCCATTTTTAATTTTTCGTTTTCCGTTTTCCATTTTTCATTTTTCATTTTCCACTTCTCATTTACCATTTTTAATTTTTCATTTTCATTTTCCATTTTCCATTTTTCATTTTCCCTTTTCCATTTCTCATTTTTAATTTTTCAATTTTCATTTTTCATTTTTCATTTTCCATTTTCCTTTTTCAATTTTTCATTTTCCATTTTTCTTTTTTCCATTTTCCATTTTTATTTTTATTAATTTTTAATTTTTAATATTTAATTTTAATGATAAAAAAATTTGTGGTAAAACTTGCTTAGGCCAATGTGACACGTGCAGTATTAATATACACACAACTGTAATGACTTCAACAATACGAAGAATTACAACATATACAACATATTAAGACAGGCAACAAACACACTGAAAAATTTTATTTTTTCAAGAGTTTTTTCAAAGATTCATTCATAACTCGTGAACCCTTTAACAGATCTTGACGATTTTAAATAGCAACTCCTTTGGGATGTTAGTAAACGATTTTATACAAAAACGAGCGGTCTAGCTTTGATATATTTTTTTGGGGTCTCCGGAATTTATTGCGATGCGTTACAAACGGAATGACAAACCTATCCCTCTGCCACTGAGGTGTGGAGGGTATAAAAAGCTGTAATAATAAGTAAGTTTCTTATTTTATTTAACAATAAATTCTGAAACAATTTAACTGTGAAATAATAAACAAACGCATTTTTTGAATGTTAATATATATTGAAAAACAAAAATAATCAAATTATTACATACGTCCCTAATTATTTTTACTGGCCACGAAATATCTTTCCGATAAAAAAAAACTTTTTATAATTTTTGTAGAAATATTGGATACCAAAATTTGTTTAGCTTAAAAATGACTCCGTTATGCCATATAGCAGAGGTGGGCACGTAAATGGCTTGTTGGGCCAAATTTAGAATTTCATCTACTAACGATGGGCCGCACTAGTATATTTCTGTACAAATATTCATTTTCAAACAAAGAATCAAAAAAAAAAAACAAATTTTAAACAAACAATATTTATTAATTCATTTCATACACTTTACAAATAAATTTTATACTGAAATATTATTAGTATTTATAAACATAATGTTATATTTTAAATTTTTTTGAGATCAAAGAATTTCATTTGAAATAAAATAAAAAAAAGGAATTATATAAAAATAAAATAAAAATATAGGTAACAAAAAATAAAAAAGAAATTAGAAAAAATTTTTGATTATTTCTTTAAAATCAGGTGTGTAGTTTGTCAAAGTTGTCCGAATGAGTTCCGTAAGATGTTGATTTGTTGAACGTGAACGATTTTTGTTTTTAACATTTTTCATGGTGGAGTATAGAGATTCACAACAATACGTTGTGCCAAACATTGAAAATAAACGAGCAGCACCTTTTTTCAATTGTGGATATTGGGTTTCGTTAACAAGTTTCCAAAATCCAACTAGAGAAGTTGATTTGTGATGCATTTTCAATACAATATCATCCTTCATTTCTAACAGCTCCAATTTTTCAACATCTGGTTTTGCAAGAATTATATCGGATAATAAAAATTCATCATTTTGGACATCACACAAAAATAGGTTAACAAAAGCTGAGAATGTTGCTTGAAGTTGTTTGAAATCCTCAAATTTTCTTTTAAAATTTTCATGGAATTGTTTTAAATTATTTATGTATTCTTCCAGCTTATCGTCTTGTATATTATTTACGTTCAATTTTAAAAGAGGAAAAAATTTAAATTTTTTACATTCGAGGTCTTTTATAAACAAAAGAGGTTTAGCTTCGAAGCCTAACAATGATCGTGACAAATCAAGCACTGTTTTGTCTTTGCATTGTAAACTCAGATTAAGCGATTGAAGATGGTTCATTGTGTCAGTAAAAACATTAAATTTGAAATCCAAATTTCATTTTCCAGATCTGGATATATTTTTCCATTTAAAGAAATCGATCCAAAACATTAGAAACGGATAGCCATCGCACTATGGACCTAATGGTGACATCGCTTGATAACTCATTGTTTTCCTCAATAAAATTTTTAAACTGACGATGAGTTTTAGCGTTTGTTCTGATAAAATTTACAATTTCTAGCACAACTTTCCAAACGTTTTCATATTTAAAAAATTTTGAAACAAGATGCTCCCGATGAATAATACAGTGAATTTGTAGATAATGTGGTATATCTGGATCTTTATTTAAAAGACCAATCAAACCTTGATTTTTACTCACCATTGCAGGTGCTCCATCTGTGGCAACACTAATAAGTTTATCTCGTGGCAATTCAAATTTGTTAATTACTTGGAAAAGCTAATTTTTTACATCAATGCCTCGCGTTGTTTCAGAAAGAGCTACAAGGTCTAACATTTCTTCAGTGATATTAAATTTAACTGATACAGACCTAATGAAAATCGCCAATTGAGGAACGTCGCTAACATCTGTGGATTCTTCAAGATCTAAACTAAATGCTGCAGAATTTTTTAGATCGTTTTTTAAACTTGTTTCAAGAAAAGTGCTGATATCTCCAATCCGACGCTCGGTTGTGCGCCGTAATAAATAAAGCTGATCTATCGCTTTATGCAGCTTTTTGTTATCAGGGTCGAGTGTGTTTCCTTAACTCTGCTTCCCCATAGGGCAATATCCCAAGCTATTTTGTAACTTGCTTCAAGTGATCTGTCATTTCCATGGCTAAAAAACGAAATAATGTTCTGTTCTTTTTCAATATTTGACTGCAATGCCTTCAGTTTAGTCGCTCTTAGATTAGTATTAAAGGGATAATCTTTGGCAAATTGTGAATGAAATTTTTCATGATGTCTACTTAAATTGTTAAGTTATTTATGTATGTGGTGCAACAATTTTGCAAATGAGGCACATAGGTATGCCCTTATTTACAACAAATCCGAATTTGTGTGTCCATTTGGACTGGAATTTTCTGTTTTCATCACCTGTCTTACGTTTTTTATTGCTCGTTGATGCCATTTTAATTCCTTAAAAGTAAAAAGCGGGACCGATATATGTTGAGTATTAACAGTTAATTTCAATAAAATGAACATGAGATATAATTAAAAAATCGTCCAATTTGCCAATTTTAGTTTTTAAATTTTTTAAACAAAATTTTAAAGTTCAATTTTTAAAATTTTTGACACGAAAATTTTTCGAGTTAGTGCTTAGTGCTTTTTTTAACATCATTGACACCAAATCCTTAATTGCTGTTAGCATCACAAGTCGAATCTAATTTTGATTAGTAATCTAATTTTGTTAAGTATTGAAAATGGATGGCAAATAATCCACCTGATGAAATGGCACAATTATGAATCCACAATTGAATTTTGGAATGAAGTGAAATCACATAAGGATGCCACTGATTTTCATCCCCAAGCATTCAGGACAACAGGGCTTTTACTGAAAAAAGCAAAAATAAAAAATGGAAAATATAGTGTTTTTTTCAAACTATTCGATTTTTGTCGGTTTAGTGCTTTTTGATATTTTAAAGTTGACAACCCTGAAAATAATGAACTATAAAAAACGAGACAGAAAAAATATAACCTCTGTCGTTTTTTGATATTTTAAAGTTGACAACCCTGAAAATAATGAACTATAAAAAACGAGAGAGAAAAGTTATTATCCACTGTCGTGTGCATTTCAAATCATGAGTGTGTTTTGCTAACATACAATTTTTAAAATGCATTTTTTTTTTGTACATGCTACATTGTTTCTATTAGAAAAAATGAGGCATGCTAACAGACGTTACATTCAAATAATTTGTATTTTTTTTTTTGTGGCCCTATTGAAAATTTATACTCGTCGTATTAATGCTACGTATTTTTGAACAATACTTTGAAATTTTGGTATTAATGTTTTGATTTTTTTTTTTTAATTAAATCTAAATTAAATTTTGTAATTGTTTTTAAATTTATATGGGGCCGCATATAGAGTCATCCAGAAACACCTGCCATATAGAGTCATCCAGAAACACCATTTCAGTACTTTTACGATGATTTTTGTTCGTTATTATCATGTTTAATATTCTTTTCACTTGGTGTATTGTAGAATGATCTTTTCTAAATACGAATTGTTTTTTTCTTAACATATTATTTGTTTCCGTGTTTAAACCATTCAGTATACCAATAGGCCAGTAGCCTTTGTGTGATTTTTCTCCTTTCCTTGTTCCAGTATTGGAATTACCTTAGCTGTTTTAAATTGTTTAGGGAAGTATCCACTCAGAGTACTTAGAAATAAATTAGACATTTTTTTAAAGTATTATATGTTTTACCCTATCAATTCCTGGTGCTTTAGAATTTCTTATTATTCATACTTCCATTAATTTTTTGTGCGCCCAACCATTCAATATGTTTCAGTACCATTCCATCAGCAGTAGATCTTAAATTGTAAATATTACTGTAATTAATATTTAATTTATCTCGCTAGTTTTTAAGAACTTTCTTCATGCCGCCATATAACGTTAACAATAAAAGACAGAGGTCAAATTTGTTTAATGAATTCTCTGAATTCCGATAGGGTAAGGAAAATCAACTAATTTAAAAAGAAAACTACTAATTATATCGGAATTAAGATGCAAACTTTTATTGAACACTTTTAATCGTTAAAGCCCCTAATTAGCGAGCTTAAAAAAGTAAACATGCACACACCTTTCAATATAAAATGATATTTAAAAAAAATATGCAATATATATACATACAAACGCTCATACACATATATTCGCAAACATACGTACATACGAAAGTCAGAACAAAATAACAACTAGTTTATCTTTACAGTTTTATCGTACCTGTTTTTGTGCAAACTGCGAATTTCGTATCATTGACAGATAATGAAAATTCCTTAACCGCACATAAACTTCAATGTTGTACTTAAACTGAGCAGATTTTTGGCTTAAAGTCATGATAATGATAATAATAATAGCAATAATGTCGACGGAAATGCAGCATAAAAATAAACAACCGAAGAAACAACAACAACATGTTTTATCACCACTTCAAGCATCAAATCGCAGTGTTGTTACAACTACACAAATTCTCGTATTGCAAAAAGAAAAAACAAACTAAAATGAAAGCATACAACTTAAGCCACACGTTAAAGCTTAATCAGCAGCAGAACAAAAACAACAACGAAATAAAGCCATTAAAACAACACATCAAACCAAAACAAAACTGAAAACTCATCATCATCAAAAACAACAACGAGAACGACAACAACAACAACAACAATAATAAAAACACGAAACGAATACGAACAACACTATCTTCCTAACAAATACATTTAAACTATGATGGTGCAAATCATAAATATGCAACTGTATGTGTTTTACACACGAATTACTTACGAGAGCAATGTGATGGCGAGATGGCTGGCAAGCGGGCGGAATTTACACAACACTAATAAAGTCATAACAATTTGAACAAGTTGGTCAACACTAGACCTTCTGCACATAAACATTCTAAATACTTGAAAACAATACACTGCTGCTGCTGCAGCAGTCTAGCTGACCGAGCGACCAACTAACCAACCAACCAACCGACCAACCCACCGACTAACTAACGATCTGTGAATTTATTTATGTGAAACGAATGTTGCACTACCACTAATTTATATTTTATGTACTCGCACTCGTACTCATACATATGCAGCCAGGTAAACTTCACAAGTTTTTTTTATCATTTTTTTTTTTTTTTGTTGTCTTTTTCATGTCTCCATTTTGAGCTTGAAATATTTCCCGTTTTTGTGCCAGTGTTCCATGTTGTAGGGCCGAGAGAAAAAAAAACAAAACAAATTCAACCACGGCTTATTTTACCACAATTAAAAGTTGTCCACCACTCACAACTACATCCATACATTTACCAAAACTACTCGCTCGTTTATTGTGGAATGAGTTGTTTATAACAAAACTGTTCTTTTTTTGTTTTTGACTTTTTTTACCGGTTGAAAGCAATATGGCCATACTTAATATTTCATGCTTTATGAACCAGAGAACATGGTTTGCACACCACTCCTCTATGAGTGTAGCAAAAAGGAAAAAAAAAAGGAAAATGCACCAACAAATCTGCTGACTACACAACATCTCAGCGAGCGCCGCTGGAAATGTAAAACATTGTCAGAATTTTTAGTAAAAAAAAAAAACAGACGAAAAACAAAAGAAAAACTGTTACTTTCTCGAAACACAGTTATTTCGTTGTTGCACCGTCGACTCACCTGGGCACAAGTAAACAAATATTACTTGTTGTGCACATGAAATGACACAAGGGCCGCGAATGTTAGAAACTTTTTATCACTACTACAACTGCTCCTACCATTTATGGCTGTGAGTTCATATAAATATTTCCTCGTCCACTACTTATGTCTTCAACTAGTTAGTGCCATTGTGTTATTCTTGCTGTTGCTGCTACTGTTTGCTGCTGCTGGTATTGTTGCTCCTTGCTAAACATTAGGCAATTGCATATTAATGTATGCAAACATTTCTGACTTTTCATTGGGTAAGTGACGCTTAAGCGGTCTGTTTGTTTAGCAAGTTAGTCAATTCAGATGCCGGCCATGAAAATGTGCATAATACTTACTACAACCAAACTCACACATTGTGGTCTACGGAAAGCGAGAGCATGATTTTGTTTTATGTTTAGTAAACTATAAAACCAACAAAAAAAATTTTGCAATTTAAAATGAAGTATGAAGAAAAAATTGTGTTAATAAGGTTTATATTTTTTGTTGCATACATACATATACAAAAAATAAATAAGTTTGTTAAGTTAGTCGATTTAAGACCCTATAGAAGTATACAGTGGACGAAATAATTATACGTTCACATTAAAATTCTGCTTTTTTGTTTCTATAAAGACTGCAGGAAAAGGTGGTGGAACTGCAATTTATCATAAGAAGGATTTAAAAGCTAAAATTAAAAATTATAAATTATCTTGGCATTGAATTAGAGGGCTCTAATAACACTGTACAATAAAATAAAATTTTTTCTAAAATTACAAGGTCGGGCGTATTAATTTTGATAGAGGAGAGAAAAAAAAAGACACGTGTATCTGCGTTCTGAAAGTTTACATCTGAATTTCATTTGAGGCAGGGGCGGGGGGAGGTTAAAGTTTCCCAGCTATGGCACATTCTTATTGTTAATCGGCATAACAAACCATGTGACCTTTACATTTTAGGTATAAAATATGTTCCTCAAATTTATGTAAAATGTTACGGGTAACATTTTTGTAGAATATATTAACCCTCTAACTCCTCAAGGTCCTCAAGGTCTTTTTGTCCTTCTTTTAAAAAATAGCAATAGCAATAAAACATGGATTTAAGGGGTTAAAGTATTGCGCAAAAATATTCGCCGTGAAATTTAACTATAAGTCCCTGAATACTCGCAAACGGAAAATTCAACCAGAAAGTCAGAAATAAGACACAACAAAAGAGAGCTTAGCTTTAATTAAGCATTTATTAAGAATTTTGTTTTAAAGTAAAAAAGATTAACTTTGACATAGTCACGGAGAGATGAAAAACCAACTTCCCTGAACAACATGTTGTTGATTACACAGATAGTTATTTATATATTTTTATACCCTATACCACTATGTGGTTTGGATATAATGACTTTGTGCTGCTGTTTGTAACTACCAAAAATATTTGACATATACCCATCTTTTATTATACTGATCGAATCAGAATCACTATCTGATTCAGAATCACTATCTGATTCGATTTAACGATGTCCGTTGGTCCGTCCGTCCGTCTGTGTGTCCATGTAAACTTTGTAATCAAACTGCAGATCGCAAATATGAATATATTTCGATGAAATTTGGTATATAAGCTTCCATAGGATGAACGCTATTGAAATTGGTGCGAATCGGTCCATTTTAAGACCTAGCCCCCATACAAATGACCCCTATGAAATCGACTTAAATTTCCATAAGATCCAAATTGTCATATATTTTAGTCGAATTGGGTTTATATTCGTTTATTACATCCATTAATGAGTAGTCCAAAAATGATCCCTATGGGACAACTCTTAGTCACAGGCCCCATATAGAGCTGCTTCCCGATCTTCACTTAAATCTATCAAAAAACAAAAATATTGCACTGATTCTTCTCAAATTTTGTTTGTATATATTTTTGCAAAATACAAGAGACTTTACCAAACATGGCCAGGATCGGTCCATTTTCGGGCCTAGTCCCCATATAGATATAGCATCCGATATGAACTTTTTCATATCTGCAGCCAAAAAAATTAATAAAAATCCCACTCAAATTTGGTTTATGCTTATTTTCTATATCCAGTTAATTGGGTTTAAGAGATAGGGTCTCTAAACGCATGGTATAGGTATATATATACCGGTATATATACCGACTATAATTTTCTTACATATAAAAAATATCTTTGGAAAGTTTTTCAATAATATTATTGCTGCAACAGTCAAATTTTTGAACATAAAAAGGATGTTTATTTGGTATAGTAACCAAAGGCGGTTTAATTTACATCATAAGCGATGCACCTATTGAATAATTTAACTAATGAAATAGTTCAGGTATATACAAGTCTTTTCAGAATTATGACCAATTTTAAAAAATCAAATGGATCAAGTATATTTTACACAATTGATTTTTTTTCTTAAAATTCGTTAGGGATTTCCCCCTCAAGAATGAATAACATTTTTTCAATAATTTTATTGCTACATCAGGCAAATTTTGAACAAAATTAAAAGAATGTCTATTTGGTACAGTAACCAAATGTGGTTTAAATTACATCAACTAATTGAGAAATAGTCGCCGAAAAGTACAGTAGTCCTCAACTCAACGTTTGAGTTTTTAAATGTAAAATCCTTGATAATGGTTGACGATGCCAACCGATATATTGGAGACAAAAAAAAATAAATAAATTAATTAAAAACTAGCAGATTCCAGCCCTCGAAACTCGAGTGAAAATTCTAGGAAATTTTATTTTTTCATTAAATAAAGACCCTAAAGGTATGCTAATCAATTATAAATTCAGAAATCAACACAAAAAAACAAAATCATTTTTATTGCAAATACATTAACAAATTTAATAAAAACACACATAGCATTGTATAATTTTATGTATGTGTTAGTAGCAACTTTAAATGTAATTTAGTCAAAACAAAGGAAAAAATTTAAAAATCTGTAAATCTGCAAAACGGCTAAAAAGAAATACCTTTCATATCATATGCGTTTGGTCAAAATCGGGATTAAACGGTAGAACAAAACATCGGTCACAAGAAATCGCCTAGTCTATTAATATTATAGATATAAACAAACTGTTTTTAATTTGAATTTATTAGAAGACCTTAAGCCAAACCAGTTCCTCACACATTATTATATATTTTCAGGTGGTTGACGGCTTTCAGAAAATTGAGTTGAGAAATATGCCCCCTGCTCTAGAAAAATTTTGATTTTCCACCGATTCGAAGTACTTATACGACATGGCCCATTCAATTTCTAGCGGTATGGTTTCGGGGGATCTGGCTAACATCAAACCAGGGAAAATTGTACATTCTCGGTGGCTCACCAAGGCCGCTAGATTATAACGATAATATATGTGACAACGGAAAATCTAGATGAGAATTTAGGAATTCTGGTTGAATTTATAATTAAATGTTATGTGCCAATGCACTTCAATATCAAGTATTACAGCTCTGTCGTGTACGGTAGGGCATTATTTTTCAAGTTCATTAGTTGGTCACGATTTCTAGAACCTCGTTTACGCAGAATTGTCAATCAAGTAATTACAAATAATTCATATTATGCGCATTCAGAAAATATCTTGTTATCAATGTTGATTGATGATAGCAAAGAAAAGCGCGACTGTGCTATAAAGAAAATTCTAGGCTATCGAACCGATGTTGACGACCCAACGGAACTTAGAGTTTATAAAGAACCAGATATAAACTTTAATTGTACAAGTTATACGGAAATCATCAATTTGAATGATATAAATAACGAATTTGAACCACCATTCACGCGAAGCCTTCCGTACGATACATTGAAAGAATATTTAAATCAAGATGATCCACCGTTTAATGATCCAAAAATTCCATCACACATACAAGGAACGGAACGACACGTTCAATTGCTAGCTAGCGTTTCCAAACGAGCTATACCGCAAAATGTAGAGACTGTTATGGCGACGACATTAGAGAGCCGTGCGAAATTGCCCAGACTTGAAAACAAAAAAGTTTCTTGTCTATTACTAAGTTAAATTCATTTTTTCATTTACATATGTTCTGACTAAATTAATTTCTAAAGAGTAAAATAAGCTCCAAAAATAAAAAAACCATACCCATTTCGCTGATTTTTGCATGGAAAGTGCCAAAAACGGAGATTTTTTGAAATGTTTGTGTGGAGAACCCCCAGGGGTTCCAGAGGGTGTGCCACTGGCATGGGTGGGTCGGCCCTTCAAAGTTAGTGGGGGTCGATCATGCATTTGGACTCGATTGGGGCACTCTAAATGGGTCAAAGGGAGACAGACAGACAGACAGGTCAAAAGTCAGGACATCAGAATTCGTTTTAGAAGTATGGTTCCTCGGGCAAAGCTTCTTATTCTGATGCCTAGATTTTTAAATCGACCCACCCTAGTGCGCATGTCTGATGAAATTTTTCAGCATGCTTAACAGATTCTGTTTACAACTGGTTCTCAAAGTAATCCATATGGGAATTTAGAAAATAAATTTTTGTTGACATATTTATGTTCATAGTTTTTCAAAAGCTCTCTACGTATATTCGAGCAGTAGGAGAACGATTTTTGCCTAAGCCTTGTATATCACTTCCATAATGCTTTTCCACGCATCAAACTCAATTGGTAAGAGCATTTCGTCGAAATCAGCGTTTTGCATTAGCTTTCTTATATCTGGTATGAAACCAATTTTAAGGCTTTTAACAATAACAACGACTTAAAGAACACATACATACTTTCCTTAATCTTTGCTTCGCTTAATTTTGGAAACATTGTTTTCAGAAAATTGAATGCTGATCCATTTGTATCCAGACACTTAACAAATTTTTTTACCACACCAAGTTTTATATGAATTGGGGGTAAGAGAATTTTTTTCAGTTGGTACCAATGCTTGATGAGCAATATTGTGCTCTCCTAATGTTCCCTTAGCTCTCAACTTCCACTGTTTTTTGGAATATTGGTCGCCCTTCCATCTGCTATCCGAAGTGCATGAAAAGCATCCATACTTAACGTATCCGGACTGCATACCTGAACAGATCCGCCACCGTCATATTTTACGGAGTCCAGTACTAATTTTATAGAATCATAGGTTTCTTTAATGTTCATGTATTATCGTACTACAGAAGTACAGCTTTTGGACTGTTCTTAGATGAAACAATAAATATACGCCAGACCTCGTGGTTATACTAAAAATTCATTGCATTCATTATTCCTTTAATATCGTTGCAATAAGCAAACCTGTTATCATCGTTAACTGAAAAGAATGGCAGAAAGCTGATAACATTGACACCAGGTTCAAATAGATGAAGACTTTTTAAGTGTGCAGCTAAAATTTCTGATTTGTTTTTAGACAGATTCAGTCTCCGAGCCAATGCATGTAAATGCTCTTGTGACATTAATATTGGTCTTAGGATAACTTCAATTCCTGTGTAATCACTACCTGCACAATAAAGGGTTCCTGTTTCAGCGATTGTTCCATCAAGATAATGACTAGGACTTCGAACTAGTAGCACAGGTACAGTGAATTCGTCAGAATGCGTAACTGGGAGCATGGCTGATGGTACAAAACTCTTTCGCCTATATCTATTCAATTTTAACAAAGGTCTATTTTGGCACACGTAGCACGTAGCGTCATTATGTTCACCTGGATCTAACCACCACATAGGAATACCAAACTGCATTGAATTTCGTTGACCTTCAGCGAGAGTTCAAAAATAAAAATATAGTTTTAGACCAGAAAAAATGAATTACCTTTGGGCCCCAAAATTAAGCCGTTATAACAAATGCAACAGCAATGCTTCGGCGTCCACAGTTTATCCGGAAAAACTTCTACCTCAAAATACCTTTTATAAATGTCTTCAACTTTACTATTGAAAAACGTAACTTTATAGTCCTGTATAGTATGTTTACCGTAGATATAGCAAAACAAATCAAATTTTTCCAAACAATTGGACATTTTTGCCAAAACAAATCTTACACGTAAAGTTTAATTGTTTACTTTAATTTTTTGTTATTTTTTAAGTAAAACACTCAAATCAAAAAACAAATTATGTACACAATATATGCACCGCAAATTGACACGTTTTCAGTACAATTTTCACGACAATTTTTCTTATATGAAGCAGCCTAACCATATGTTTTATTAAGCAATCGATCCAACTCAACTTCAAATTGAAGAAGTAAATCATGCTCTATATTTCTTACGAAAAGTTATCTGATAAAAAATTTGCTAATACTTTAAGGTTTTGTTGTTGACAGATGTAAAAAAATTTTTTATAACAATATCAAAAATTCAAATATTCACAATATTAACTGGAACAGCAGATTATCCGAACTAATATTGGTAATGAATGGTTCAAAAAATATACCTATTCGAAAAAAGTGAAGATATCACGTTATAATAAGCACTCTTCTGAAAAAACTATGTTAAAATCATTAAACTTTTCATTTCACAGGAAAAAAACATTACCAGATAATGGGTTTTAGAAGGAGAAGTAACTGTTTGAAGTTTGCCTGATAAGCTCATTATTTTAACACCGGGATGTTATTGGAGGTAGCTACTTGCCTAGGAACTCATTATTTTCACTTTGAAAGTAGTGCAGTATGCAAGAAGTTCGCATAGAATATATGTAGCTGTATAACACATTATTAGTAACAACTTATTTTCACTTTGAAAGTAATGCAGTGGGCAGGGATAGGTCAATAATGGTAGTGCAAAAATCAATGAGTTGCTATTACGAAATTTTTACTGAGCTCCACGGATGTCAAGAACAGCATCTATTTAACTTATGTGCATGCTCTCTCTTAAATGCCATCATAGATTTGTCTTGTTAGTTGAACTAATTTTTTATATGTTAGTTTTATTAAACAAGATATTTTTAAGAAACAAATATATAATATGGAAGTTTGGCATTTCTATTTCTTTAAATATATTGTATTTATGTAGTTATTAAAAAAAAAATTATTTAATTATTATATCTTTCTTAATTATCTTAACTTTCGTTTCTCAATTCAATTTTCATTAATTAAACCAGACGTATATAAAACGTTCATTAAATATTCGTAATTAAAAAAGTAAGAAAACTCACACTCATGTGTGTGTGTGTGTTTGTTTGTGTCATAGAGAATAAAGAAACAACAAAATATTCTATATACATATTCATATAATAAACATGTCATATAAAATTTAATCGTATTTATTTAATAACACTCATAAGCCTCATTCAACAGACACATACACATTCACACATACTTATGTCAAACTCTTAGTTTCAAATCTTAAGTAATACCCTACATCACAGTACATGACAGTATCTCTTGTCGTGGTTGATAACTTTTTTAGAATCAAGGAAAATGAAGAAAATTCTTGATGTCATAATCGATGCTTTGTCACTATTTGACATTCGCTAGTTTATTTGAGAGTGTTAGATAAATTTAACAAAAATAATTAATTCTTGTTCCAAAAAAAAAAAAAAAGTATATAAACCTTTCGAAAAAAAACCATTGGCATTCACATAAATCACTAATGAACACAAGTTAGAGCCGTGCCATCTATATATGTATATGTTGCAACATTGCACGACATAAGCCAAATCTGACATCAGAATCTTAAAGATTGAAATTTTTAGTCGAATATACTCTCAGAATGTTTTGATGTACATCGGCGATGTACATCAAATAACATTGCAGGACTATCAGGTACTTTTTGTACGATTTTAGCAACCCTGCGCATTAGCATACATTCAAGAGTTCATAAACACTTGAACGTCAAAAATTTTAATTCTGCATAATTTGACAATCGCTCCTTACAACCCTCATGTAGATTAATACAAGGAAATATTAAAAATAATGATTGCAGTACTTCAAAGACATATCGTAACTGATGATAAATCAAGTAAGCAAGTAAAGTTCGGGTCTTTCTAGGTAATCTAAATCGAATAGAAGTTGTTCGCGCATAAAGAGCTTCGTAAAAATGATCGCCTGTTCCTTTACAAAACAATTAAGAGTGCTAAATTTTGCTACGCCGAATCTTTCATACCCTCCATCTGCGTCTTAAACTCAATATTATAAAGTTATCTACTTTAATGCAGTTATTGAACCCTTAAGTTCGATTACCATTTAAATTTATAGTTAATTGATTTTCTTTTTATGACCAGTATTTATTATAATTTCTTATTTATTTAATTTTTTATGAATACAATGACGGTTTTTTATACCTATAATATTAAATAGGCTAGGTGATTTCTTGTGACTGATGTTTGGTTCTACCGTTTTATCCCGATTTTGACCAAACGTATATTATTTGAAAGGTATTTCTTTTGAAAGGTATTTCTTTTCTTTTTACTACTAACACATACATAAAATTATACAATGCTATCCCAATAAACCAAAACAGTATAAAAATAGCTTGTAACAAACTTGCTACCATAAGCCTTAAGTTTAGAAAACCGTTGTGAATATTATTGTGAAAGGCTTCTTAACAATTGTTTAATAACGAAAACTGAACCCTGGTGAACAAGCTTAGAAGTCTAATTATGGAATAAGCTTACAGGAAAATAGTATTCTAATCATGCTTGCAGTAAGCTTATAATCGTAATATGTTTTTAAACTTATAATCGTAATATGTTTTTAAACTTATAATCGTAATATTTTTGTAAGCTTTTGAATACAATTAAATAAGAAGTCTTTTTCAAATATTCTGGTTTAAAAATAATTTTGTTGATTTTTTTATAATTTTATTTATTTATCTTTGCCTTTGTCTTATATTTCTAGACTCTTGTCTATTTTTAGCGAATTGGAAGAATGTTTTTGTACTTTTGGCAATCCAATGCAAATTGCAGCATCTATTGAATTTCAAAAGTCAATGAAATAAATAAATGAAATATGTACATATATAAAATAACTTACTTCTTATGGCATTTGCTGCACTCAGGCTGCGCACACTCTTTTTATCTTCTGTGTCTTTCCAGCAAAGTTTGTCCGCTAGTTCGCCCACTAACAATTCTATAATTTCTTTAGATTCTTCACGAACACTTCGTTTTGATTTATATGGCATATCAAATATTTAAAAAATAAATAAATTTATGTGCTAATATATTTACTTTTTTAATACAAACTGTACCTATATATCATATATATATTTTATTTATTTAAAAAAAACTTCACTTTTCAAACAAAAGAAAAAGACTGAGGAGTTCACAATAATTTCAACGCGAAAATAACGGCACATCACATGCAACAACGCACAGTGGGTTCGATGGTAACCAAAGTGGCGATAAATTCACGGAAGCTGTAGTTTTAAAATATTGTTATTTTTAATTGATGGATATTCATAAATACATAAAAACCAGCATTTAGAAAAAAAAAGTGAAAAGTGAAAAAGGGTAAAGTGTTCTTATATCACAACTTTAGTTGTAACTTTGGAACGAAAAGCGATAAATTAATAAATTAAGTTGCATATTTAATGTGCTTTTAGAAAAACATGCGTTTTTATTAAAAAATAAAGGAATAAATATTTAATATATATTTATTATTATTATTAGTAATATTTTAAATTGAAATTTTATCCAAATTCCATAATTCCACAATTTAAACTCAAAAGAGTCACATTAGGAAATATTATATATTTTGTTTGTTGATGAATAAGCATAAAAACATAAAAAAAAATTTTCATTGGTAATAAGCCTTTTTTGGAAAATCATTTACTTCACCATCATCATTAAATTCAGTATAATAATCTTCATCATCATCGTTGAAAGATTTAATGAAAAAAATTAGCACTTGAATCGAAAAGAATCGTTGAACCCAATGTGCAACGTTTACAAAACGTTCAAATAACGGGACTCATATGCAACAACGTTTACAAAACTATAGCGAGCATAAGTCGTTTACAATCATATTTGCCAAACTGTTATACAGACAAAGTGTATATCAAGTGTTATTGTAAATGCTATTGCTATGTAAAGCGTTTTTAAAACATCATTTAAAAAGAGTTCATATTTTGCAATAAATAAACCAATCATAACAATGATTATGAAAAGTTATAGAAATATTGTTATAGTAAGCTTATTCTCCAATTCAGTTACATTTCACTTATGGAATGGTTTATTGGGATGTGTATGTTTATTAAATTTGTTAATGTGCTTGTAATAAAAATGAGTTTGTTTTTTGTGTTGATTTGTGAATTGGCTATAATTGATTAGCATACCTTAAGGGTCTATATTTAATGAAAAAAATAAGATTTCCTAGAATATGCGCTCGAATTTCGAGGGCTGGAATCTACTAGTCTATAATATTAATAGGCAAGCCGATTTCTTGTGACCGATGTAAGTTTCACAGTTTTAACCCGATTTTGACAAAAAATTTATCATTTGAAAGGTATTTCTTTTTAGCTGTTACCCAGGTTTACAGATTTTTATCGTCTGGAATATTTTTTTGGAGTTATGCTCGTTTAAAGTTGCTACTAATACATATATAAAATTTTACATTGCTATTTGTGTGTTGCTAATATATTTGTGTTAATGTGTTGACTGTGGTTTCTTCATTTAAAATGAGTTGAATTGTGAAGCATACCTTTAGGGTCCTCATTAAATGAAAAAGTAAAATTTCCTAGAATTTGCACTTGAATTTCGAGTGCTGGAATCTGCTAGTAGAAATAATTAAATTTTACCTGAAAAATGTTACAACTTTTCTGTTACTAGAGTAGACTTTCCAGAGAAAATAAATTGGCTAAGTCATACTAAGTGCAATTAAAAAAACTGATATTCGTCTATGACAATTTTAAAATAGTTGATCCAAGTTTTTATTATTTTTTTTTTTATTAGTATGCATTTTAAATTTCAGTACATTAATTTAAATACTCGCACACCTTCTCATTTTGTATTTTTTTATACTAATATTTAAAAATTTAATTTTAATTACGTTGGTTAATTCGCCAAGTAAATATTAGACAAACTCTGCTGCCTATTTTGGCGGCGACTACAACAGTAAAGAAACAGGTCAAAGCGGCATCATACCGGCTGCAAGCCGCATGACATACCTCTGGACAATCATGAAGCAAATGCTATAAACAAAAGGGACTAAGGGAAGCGCTTGGCAAAAGTGGGAAAATGCATGCAAATACCTGTTAAGTCTATAGGAAATGCATGCCAAATGGTAAAAATGCATGTCAAAAATAGCAAAATGTTTGCTAAATTTGGGAAAATTTATGGGAAAATGAATGCTAAAAATGGGAATTTTTCTGTTAAAAATGAGAAAAATTTGCATGCTAAATGTAGGGAAATTGCATGCTAAATGTAAGGAAATTGCATGATAAATTAAGAAAAATGATTTTCAAAGCTGCAATTAAAAAAAAATTTTCGAAAAAACAAAAACATGCACATGACATGCATTTTTACCATTTAGCATGCATTTCCTATAGACTTAACAGGCACTTTCCCATAATCTAGCATGCATTTTCCCATTTCTGTACAGCAGAACCAATTCTCCCTAAACAAAACGACCACAAAAACAACAACAATTACAGCTATCAAACACAACCAGCTTAGGATGTCAATGAATTGTTTTCACTAACAAAGAGTAACCCAACCGACGTATTGGGTACTTGATCGTGATTTCTACAAACGGACAGTCGGACATTTCTATATCAACTCTACGGTCACTTACATTCACTTTGGCTGCGTTGAAAAAGTATTTGTCTTTGGTATCTTCTGAAGGGAGCTAATAGATTTTCTGCTCCAATAATAGAAAACTTCTGCAGGTTTTCACTGTTCAAAAAAAAAAATAATAAAGAAGGAATTATAATAAATACCGATCCAAAAAGACAATTAACTAAATTAAATTTAATACACCGGTGGAGGGTATTAAAGATTTGACATACTTTTACTTGTTTCTTTTTATAATTTTATAACTCTTATCGTTACCATATTCATATTTAGGCGCATTAGTTACAACTAGAAGTCCAAATTTTTAAAATATGGAATATTCATACGAAATTTTCTCAAATTTATAGTTTACCTCCTTTATTTTCGTCATAGACTTAAAATTGAAATTCTCCATCAATTAAAATAATTTTAATAGTAATATATCAAAATCGACGTTTTGCGAAAAATAACTTTTATTGTTGAAAATTAATCTCTGGGATATCGGAAACAAAGTTTGTTCTACGACTTTTTTCATTTCTGAATTTTTTGAAAACGTACCGTTATTTTTATGTTACTCACGAAAATTGCCTTTTTGACACTTAAAACCAAAAAATTTTCTTTGACAATGTTCCGCAAATTTGTCCAGGAGTGTTGGGTCTAAATTTTTTTGAATGTACCAACATCGAAAAAAATCCAAAAAAAAAGGTTTTTTTTTTAATTTATAAGAAAAATGTCATTGCGGCCACCTTGTGGCTACCTTTTGCAACAATTGCTGAAACAGACAAAATAGATAATTTCAAAACCTTTCAAAAGAGGTATTCGTGATGAAATTCCGACGAAAAATAAGGAATCTAGACGCAAAAGTAATTAATAGTACTGAATAATACCGAATCTGTTTTTCTTTATATTTTAGTTTATTAATATCGAACGACTTTATTCAACGTTATTCAATTTTATATATATGTGCAGTGTATTTCGAAAAAATTGTCACTGTTTTCAAAATTAGGATTAAATATAAAATTATTTTAATTACAAAAATCATTTATAGTTTCCTTGAACACGTGATGATCCGAAGCCGCTATTGACTCGTTATTACTCACGCTCATTCAGGTGAAAAAACGAAAAATGTCACAAATAGGTTCGCTTGCTTTTTAAATGGTACAAAAAGAGCTGAAGAATTTTGCTTGAAACTTTGCACACTGGTCAAGAACTTCAATATCTAAAGTTTCTCTGTTCACTTTAATATAGCAATGCTTAGTTTCTGAGATATGCATAGCCAAATGTAAAAAAAAAATAAGAATTTTGCATTTTTTCGTTTTTCTTTAAAGATTTTTTTCAATTTGTGTCCGAACAAGACACTCTAGAGTAAAACGGAAAGGAGGAATTTTAGATATTGAAGTTTCAAACTAGGCAGAGTAATTTTTGCATAAAATCCTTTAGTAATTTTTGTGCCATTTGAAATAAAAAGTTATGATTTTTCCATTTGCATATAATTCTTTCAGCCATTTCTTTTTCGTAGAATTAAAAAAAATTGTTTTTTTAATTATTAGAAAAAAATCGGCGTCTAATTCGAATTCAGTTGAAAAATCGAAGTATCCAATATCATCCTATATTTTACACAACGGATAAATTAGGTCCACCGTATTGTCCATTTGAGGTAGCTGAATGTATCCCCCAATGAATAGAAGTAATTTGATATAAATATCTTTAATTTGGAAAAAAAAAACTTTTTTTGAGATATTGTTATCTATAATGGAATTGAAACAATGCATTTAAAAACAAAACAATTCATTTAAAATTTTAACTTATTTTATTATTATTGCGGGTAATCATAAAAAACTAATTCAATTATTGTAAAGCCTTCAAATTAAAGCTTAATGGAAAATTTATTAGCTAAATAGCGTGACAGCATATGCCATGGTCTATCGAAATGTCGAAATGATTATTTAAGTCTAGCGTTTTTTGTGCAAATAGTTTTAATGTTTAAACGATAAAGTTATTTTATTTTATTATATTTTTTTTTTTAGCAAGAGCAAGTTTTTTTTTTATTGTATTTATATAACTTTTCAAAACCACCAATTTATACTCCACATCAATATGTCTGTGTGTGTGTGTGTGTGTGTGTGTGTGTGTGTGTGTGTGTGTGTGTGTGTGTGTGTGTGTGTGTGTGTGTGTGGTAATAAGAAAAAGTCTATTTTTTTATATAAGCCTGTGGCTTTGACACTTCAAATTCTCTACATCATTCTTCATACACTTGACTACACAAACACACATTCATATATATATTATATACATATTTGCGTATACATATATGTACGTAATATATTAAAACCGTTAACTGTTAAACTCATAAAAAATGTCATGTTTGTTATATGCATACTCGTACACTTACACACATGTGTACATGTACACCAAAGAAAAATAACATTAATATGTTACAGCATGCCTTCAATGTATGTGTTTTTCAAACAAACGTCTACACACACACATATGCATACAGACATATTTCTCATATTTACTTTATACGCGAAACATAAACTTTGAGCAATTTATGATTGAAAGTCATAAAGTCACGTTTATCACAAGCAATCACATAAATTAACATTAAATACCATTTAAGCGTGGATACGAAAACATCTTAAATATACCGAGGGTATTATTAAAAAACAAAACACCAACAACAAAAATCAAAAACGAAAACAAAAAATATTTAGTACCCGCAAAAAGTAATTCCTAAATCTGCTTTTGAATTTTGAATTTTTCAATTTTGCTAATGGCGTAACCAAAATGCATTCTTCCAGTTAATATTTACTCGCTTGAGTGATGGTAGCGCAAAATATATGAAGTTTCATTTATACAAGCATATGCAAGCTATTAAAATCATTTGTCAAGGCCTTACTTACACCTGAGTGCAATCGCTTTTATGTTGACGTTGTAGCGTTGCTATCTAAATAAAACACATTAAAATTTACAACAGCAACAACAACAAAAACATAAAGCTTTTATTAAATTGGTTGATAGTAAAACATACGATTATAAAAACAAATTGTTTTATTGAAAGAATCAACATGTGAAAAGTTTACTAATGATGTTGAAACTAATAAACATTTCCAAAATGAACTCAATTGATCTAGAGGAGGTTGTTGAGTACATCGGAAAAATATTTGAACATCCTCGAAGTTATTGTCACAAAAACTAGATTTGCGAGTTTTTCTTCTTAAAATTTTTTAACTACGTTTGTCACTTTTCAACCGATTTTTATACCCTCTACCTCTTATAAGGCGTGTCTGTGCTGATGTTTTTTTTTAAATAGTTGACCTTTTATTACACCGATCGACCCATAATTACTTTCTGAGTCCATATATTGATTTTAGTATATTTTAGTATATTTGAAAGGAAAAAAAACGCATTTTTGTTATTAGTAAAACACAACTTTGGTATAAGCAAACCCACGTTCTGAAGGTCTGGTCGATGTCACATTTCTCCTTTTGGCACTAAGGGACATAACAGCAAATTTAAGCAAAGAAATCCTAATAGGATTAAAGTTCTTTTAAATTTGTTACTTATTATAATATTAAACGAATAAAGAGAGTTTCCAAAAGTATACCATAGAAATAATCTAACTCATAAAAACAAAGTTTTTATTAAAACTCTTTCTCTCCTTATAGATATGAGTTTTGAATCTCTCCGTAACTGTGCGTGACAAAAATTAAAATTAATCTTTGGTCACAACAAGTCTATGGAAAAAGTTTCAGATTGATTGGATGAGGGAAAATGGGGTTTAAATCACTCTGTGACTGTGCGTGACTATGCGTGACTGTGCCTGACTATGTCAAAGTTAATCTTTTTCACGGCAAGTATATCGACCAAGCTTCATATCGATCGGATAAGGGGAAATGGGTTTTAAAGCGCTCCGTGACTGTGCGTTACTACCCCAAAATTAATCTATAGTCACAACAAGAATATGGGCCAAGTTTCAGATCAATTGGATGAGGGGAATGGAGTTGCCCCATAGCCGACAGACAGACAGACAGAAAGTATGAGTTAAACTAAGAAGAGTTTAATAATACTTACTTATCATAATTTACCCATATTAACTTAGGAAATTTTCTTAGCCGCTTATCATCATTCTTTTATATCTATAACTTTAATAGGCTAGACGATTTCTTGTGACCGATGTTTTGTTCTACGTTTTATCCCGATTTTGACCAAACGTATATTATTTGAAAGGTATTTCTTTTTAGCCATTTTGCAGATTTACAGATTTTTAATTTTTTTTCCTCTATTCTGAGTAAATTCCATTTAAAGTTGCTACTAACACATCCGTAACATTATACATATGCTATGTGTGTTTTATTAAATTTGTTAATGTGTTTGTTAATGAGTTTGTTATCTTCATTCACAATAATAGTAGCACCTTCCTTACAAAGTAAATATATAATATCATATAACTGGTGTACTATAAAATGGAAAGCCTCGATAATTTGCACGCCTCCATCAGATATTAATGTGAGTAGTCCAATGAAAATTGGCCGGGATGGGATTAGTGGGTGTGTGCCCGTCCTATTAAAAAATATACTAAGTACTAAGTACTTAGAAAGCGACAGTCTTGAAACTTTTGAGAAGTACATTAATTGAATCGTTTATTTCAAAAACCAGTCAAGCAACAAAATATCAGAAATTGAGTTATTGGGCTATTACTGTTTTTCAAAGGTAAATGCATCGTATAATGCAAAAACAATTAAAATACCTACAGAGACCGCATATCCTTCAGGAAAGGTGAGTAAAAAATAAAAGATGGTTTATTTTACACTGCATAATATTAGGCCCTAGTCTGATTTTGTTCATGAATGTTATAGGTCCAATAAATGTAAAAAAAAATATAAAAGATTTACAAGCCCTAAAACCCTACTTGTTTGGATGCGAAGAGTTTTATGACACGGAAGCAGAATGCACTGTAGAGCGAGTGTATGAGGACAAATAGTCATTCCAAAAAAAAATCATTTATCTAAGAAAATGATACTAAACTCCTTAAAAGTAAATTTTTCATTTTATTCTTCAAGTCCCTAAAAAAATTAGAATATTTCGTACGACATTTACAATAATGATGTTTGTTCGGTTCATAAACCAGTCAAGTGCAAACTTTATATTATTTTTTACATACGTGTTTAATATAGATAAAAAACGTTTTATGTTTATCAAACAGTTACACAAATGGATAACTTTCAAAGAAAAAAATATAAATTTTCTAAAAAAGAATTTCAGTTTCTAGGAAGTTTTCTTTAATTTACTCAAAATCAATAATTTGTTGCTTACTGGTTTTTGAAATAAACGATTCAATTATCAATGTGCTTAGTCGTGGAAAATATCGCCAAATTCAAAAATAGCCAAATTCAATAATCAAAATCAAAAACCGGTAAAACCGAATATCTTGTAAAATCAAAACGCCAAAAACAAGAATCTTCAAAATCAAAAATGAGCAAAATAAAAAACCGCTTACATCAAAACTGCTAATTCAAAAATCGCTAAATAAAAAATCGCTAAAATGAAAAATTGCGAAAAGATATTCTAAATTCAAGGCCAATAGTTAAGTTAAGCCAGATTTAATTTGGAAAATCCATGTTCCTCACATGGGCAGCTATATGTCCTTGGCTCCAGAGTAGGAAATAAAATATTTCAATTGCACAATACAAACTTCGTAAGAAAAATTGATTAGGAAATGAAACATGACAATAAGTCTCGGTAGGTCGAATTATCAGTAGTCGAAAAATAAACAATGTAGGACAATTCTTAGTCATAGCATCCATATAAAGCTGCTTCCCGATCTTCACTTAAATCAATAAAAAAAAAATATTGCACACATTTTTCTGAAATTTGTTTTGTATATGTTTTTGCAAATAATAAGTCACTTTACCAAAAATAGTCAGGATCGGTCCATTTTTCGACCTAGTCCCCATATAAATATAGCATCCGATATGATCTTTTTCATATTCAAAGAAAAATAAATTAATAACAGTGCTACTCAAATTTGGTTTATGCTTATTTTCTATATCCAATTAGATGGGCCTAAGAGATATGGTATAGGGTATTGTGCATTGTATAGTCAGTTTAGACCGACTTTAATTTTCTTACTTTTTTTAATCTATTTTTTACATGGATACATTATTAAAAATTATTTATTTAAGCCTTAGCTGCAATTTTGCTTGAGAACAAAATGAAATTTCATCTTGAGTTATAGCTGAAAAATTAACGAACAAATATCAAGAAAAGGAAAAAATATAAAAGGCCATAAAAAAGTTTGGCCTGATAATGTTAAACCCTTTGGATAGTTTACTCCACTGGACTAGTAATTTCACCTTGACTTGGATTTTTTCACGCCCCAGACAATTACCCCGAAAATGTAACACTGTGTTATCGGCAACCGGAAAAATAAATCACTCTTACTTGTTTCTGATAAAATTTTCTATAGTTTTCAATAATAAAAATTATAAGGGTCCTTTTCGCCCATAGGTAAAATGGATTTGGGAATAACTTCGCAAATAACTATTTCTTAACTGCACAACTATGATTAACTAAAATGCCAACAGCTAAAATAGAATTTGATTTTTTGAATTTTAAATATTGGTGAAATAATAGAAAACGTTTTTTCTTTTTTTCAAAATGTTCAGTGGAAAATATTATTTTTTTTTCTATCAATTTGCACAGATCCCGCTCCACGCTTTTAAATTTCCATTCTACTTCGGTGTCGCATACGATTTGTATCTAATTTTTTACCGCACAAATATTCGTAAATATTCTGATACATTTTGTTTGGTATTCATGTTAGTATTAACGATCTCAATTACCTATCATCCTCTTAAGTATAAAATACTTCCTTCCAGTGACTTTGTCCACTCTATATATCCACTTACACAATGACCTTAATACCTCGTTTAAGCCGTGTTATTATGAGTCGACATGGCCGTGCTGCTGTTTATTTTTTTATTTTTTTGTAGTTGTTGTTGGTGGTATTGGTATTACTGTCATTTTTTAAATGTCTCTGTGGTTAAGAACAATTTATTAAAAGTTTAAACGCATTATTCCTTAATTAAAGCATGACGTTAAGCTAGAGTGGGCATTTTTTTTTTTTTTTTTTGTGGCGGTTAACACAATATAACCGCAATACATTAATGTACTAACAGAGTATGTTGTATACATACATTTACACATGTGAACATAAGTGAACAGTATAAATACAGAATAAACATTATAATCGTGTCAGTCTGCGAGATATTTGTTTATCAGTTACAAACAGTTTATAAAGAAGAAATTTGTCATGAAATATCATCGTTTGTTCCTAAATATATATTTTTTTTTAGAAAATTGAAAAATTGTTCTTCGCTACACCCTCCCCACCCCCCGCATCGTAATGAAAGGGTTCACGCAAAGGTCCAAGGCTCCCACTATTACAGTACTTCAGATATATGACATTTATTTTTTACTTTGTGCCACGCCCCTTTGTCCGATCCCGCCCACTTTTTGTCTGACTACTTGCGTTAATAATAGATGGCCTTAGACAAATTTGCAAAGCTGTCTCTGTCATAGTACTCGATATATATGATATTGAGTATTTACTTTCTATGGGAGGTACCACGCCCACTTATCCGATCCCGCCCATTTCCGGCAAAGCTCTCCCTATCACAGTACTCAATATATATGATATTAAGAATTTACTTTGTATGGTAGGTGCCGCGCCCACTAAATATATTTAAAAAATTAAAGCTTATGGCACTTCCCATGTCCGCAGTACGACTCTGTGAAAATTTCAGGATGATCAGATGAGTAGTTACGGAGATTACCTCCAGCAAACAAACAGACTTAGTAAGTATCGTATAGGGGAATTTGTTTTGACTCTTTTGTTAGCCATAACTCGAGAACCACCAGTCCGATTTTACTGAAACAAATTTAGAAAAATTACGAATTACAATTCCTTTAATTTTTTCATATAATGTTTCGCTACATAAGCACCAGTTTCGCAGTTATAAATAAATGTATGAAGAAAAAAAAATATTTTTTGCCTAAAAAATTAAAAAATCTTTTTTTATGAATTTAAAAAATCCAAAACGAAAAAAATCCTATTACTTTCGCGTAAAGTCACATAACCCATGAACAATATGAGACATAGATCACGTAAATCGATGTACGCGTTTCGCTTTTATTCACAATTAAGTGAAGGTATCTATCTCATTTTGAAGTAAAGGCTTCTCATTGGGAAAAAAAACGTTGATGACTTTTTTATAATTCTCAGAATTAAAAATGCAAAATGTTTAGATTTGTTGATTTTGTTTTCCACACTCTCTTCATGTTGACTTTTTGTAAGAAATATTCTAGTGTTGGTAAATTAAGCAGCGATTTTGTTTTCTAAGATTGCAATGTAAAGTCAAATGTGGTTTTTGTTGCTTTTTTTGCACGACACTGTATTAATCATATTTTCGAAAAAAAAAAAAAAACACGCTGCTGCTACTTGTCCGATATTGAAAAAGGCAAAATTACTGCTTTTCAGGAAGGTGTCAGCTTTCGCGAAATTTCTCGGAGATAATTATGGACAAAATAAAACAAAATCAGGAAGAACAGACAAACTTTCATTATGAAGTAAACCCAAAATCTCACAAGCGCCAGCAACTCAACGAAAACTGTGTAGAAAATAGCTCACGAATGTGTATCCCGATGGAATAAGGTAAGCAAACTTTTGCAATCTATATTCAACATATTTGGGAAAAAATTTATTACAGATAATTTTTTTTTTTTTTTTTTTTGAGAAAAGAGATTTACGCAAGGAACCTCGATATTTTTCCAAAGAAAATTTGATGGTGAGCTACTGTGTCGTTAGTCTGCTAGAGTTAACTTTCCCGAGCACTAAAATAAATTCGACAGAATACACAACTCTTCTCTAGATAAAACAAATAATGAAAAAAATATGATTTTTCAGCAAGATAATGCCGCTGTTCACAGAAGTAACAAGACTCACACGTGGTTAGAGGCACTCAATATACCTTTCCCCTAACCAGAATCCCATGGATGACATCTGGGAAATCATGGTACGCAAAATCTTTGAAGATCTCTAAGCCGCGTTGAACCTTGTAAATAGTATAACACTACACATTTTTTAGGCCACCTCCAACAATGTAGGTCCTAGTCACTATTACTTTAAAAATAGTTTTTAGTTTTTACTCATAATGTTTTTGTTTTAATTTTAATGTTAATTTTTAGAATTGAGGATAAAATTTTGTACCATGAAAAGAAATAAAAATTTATTTTAAGAAGACTTCTTGGATACTTGTAGTGTTGATATTGCTTTAAATATGTGAGCATTAGTTTTTTTTTAATACATCTCTAAAGATAAAAAGTGCTTTTAAATTGGGTGCCGCTATAATATTGCACTAGAGTGTACTAACATAATGATGGATTTTTCGTTTTGATGGCTGCAATACAAATAAATGAGTTTTAGCGGAGCCCCATAATGTGCACCGTGTGGAAAGGTGGTTAAATTAAGAAAAGCACAACAATTTATCTAATGATACTAATTAACACATACCATGACAATAAAATGCAAAACAATGAAAATTTTTTTTTAATTCAACTATTCGTGCTTTCATTACACGTACGTGTATGTCTCTCTGTAACCCCCAATCCCCCGTTTTAAGCTTTAACTGACACTCATGCATACATGCATACAGTGCGGAATTTACTTTTGACAAATTTAACAAACTTGCACATGAGATAACTGAATGAGGTGAAGAAGACTTTTCACGAGTCCTGTCTGTAAATGATTATTACTTAAGGTGTGCGTTTATTATTTATACGTGTATAAATACATTCACATACAATGAGTGACAATACATTGGAAACTTTTAAAAAATTCTGAATTTGCCTATTTTGTTTTTTTAATAATTTCACGTTAAAGGCCTGTACGCAGCTTCCTAAGGAATCAAAAACTTCATATAAAAAAACGCTTCAGAAATGCTTAAGGAATTTTTCTGTCAAAAAATTTCTGTTGACAGTCCGCAGCTTTTTAAAAAAGTAGTATTGTTTTTACTACTTTTTTTTTGACGTAAATGAAGTTAGGCAACCCAGGCTTTGAGCAAAAATATCAAATTTTTCGTTCTTTCTGAAAGGAATTTTGACAGGAGAGGTAAGCATAAACAAAATGTAATATGCTAACAAAAATTTAAGTTACTTTTCAGTTGCAAACCTGGGAAAAAACGAACAAAATTCGGCAAAAAAAACAAGAAGCGGATGGGTAATTTTGATACTGAGCTTAAAAAGCGTTTAGCAGGCCAAATAAAGCAGAACCGAAGAATTGATTTGTTTTCAATTTCACAATTCTTAATAATTGACAGAAAACAGCTGATTTCTAGCGTTGCACTGAAAGGTACTTTTGTGCTTTTTTTTCTTTAAGAAATATATGAAAATTTTCTGTTAAGATTCCTTAACAAGCTGCGTACAGCTCTTAAGTCTTAAAATTATGTATAATTATACCCTATACCACTATGTGGTTTGGGTATAATGATTTTGTGCTGCTGTTTGTAACTACCAAAAATATTTGACCTAGACCCATCTTTTATTATACCGTCGAATCAAAATCACTAACTGATTCGATTTAACGATGTCCGTCCGTCCGTGTGTCCATATAAAGCTTGTAATCAATCTGCAGGTCGTAAATATGAAAATATTTTATTAAAATTTGGTATATACGCTTTTATCGGCCATAGGATGAACGCTATTGAAATTGGTGAGAATCGGTCCATGTTCAGACTTAGCACCCATACAAATGACCCCTATGAAATCAACATAAATTGCCATAAGATCCAAATTGTCACATAGATCTCACTCAAATTGGGTTTGTATGTATTTATTACGTCCATTAATCAGTAGTCCAAAAATTATACCCATGGGACAACTCTTAGTCATAGGCCCCATATAGAGCTGCTTCCCGATCTTCACTTAAATATATCAAAAAATAAAAATATTGCACGGATTCTTTTCAAATTTTGATTGCATATATTTTTGCAAAATACAAAAGACTTTACCAAACATGGTCAGGATCGGTCCATTTTTGGGCCTAGTCCCCGTATAGATATAGCATCCGATATGAACTTTTTCATATCTGCAGCCAAAAAAATTAATAAAAATCCCACTCAAATTTGGTTTATGCCTATTTTCTATATCGAATTAGTTGCACCGAAAAGATAGAGTCTCTAAACCATGGTATACGGTATCGTATAGTCGGTCTACACCGACTATAATTTTCTTACTTGTTTTTTTTTTTTCTTTTTGTGAAATCACTCTTTGGTGTGATCTATTTAAAGATAAAAATTTGTTACAGAAAATACTTTTAAAAAAATAATAGACGTATAAAAAAGAGTGCTTTTGAGTGTGCCAAAACAATGGAAACTATAGTTTGAAAAGTAAAGATGGTATGAAAGAAAATGTATAAAATTGTAACCGCTATTTAAATATTTATAGTTTCTGATTTTTTCTTTCAATTCTATTTCCCCATGTTTTAATCTTATAATTGATTATCATAAAATAATGGCGAGAATAAAGTTCTATGAAGAGCTAAGAAACAGAATAATAGATGAGTATAATCAAAAGAAAATTTGGGAGAAATATTCTATGAATGAATCCATACTATTATAATTTATTAGCAGAAAAGTTTAGACCGACTATACGATACCCTATACCATGGTTTAGAGACTCTATCTCTTCAGTCCAACTAATTGACTATGGAAAATAAGCATAAACCAAATTTGAGTGGCATTGTTATTAATTTTTTTTGGCTGCAGATATGAAAAAGTTCATATCGGGTGCTTTATTTAAATAGGGAATAGGTCGTTAAATGGACCGATCCTGACCATATTTCGCAAAGTCACTTATATTTTGAAGAAATATATACAAACCAAATTTGAGAAAAATCTGTGCAATAATTTTTTTTTATAGATTTTAGTGAAGATGGGGAAGTAGCTCTATATGGAGTCTATGACTAAGAATTTTCCTATAGGGATTATTTTTGGATTACTGATTAATGGATATAATAAACACATACAAACCCAAGTTGACTGAGATCTATGTGACAATTTGGACGTTATGGCAACTTATGTCGATTTCATAGGGGTCATTTGTATGGGGACTAGGTCTGAACATGAACCGAATTTCACCAATTTCAACAGCGTTCATCCAATGGCCGACAGAAGCTTAAATACCAAATTTCATCAAAATATATTCATATTTGCGACCTGTACTTTGATTACAAGGTTTACATTGACACACAGACGGACGGACGGACGAACGTCTCTAAATCGATTCAGAAAGTGATTCTGAGTCGATCGGTAAAATAAAAGGTCAAATATTTTTGGTAGGTACAAACAGCAGCACAAAGTCATGCTCGAACTGTTTCCAGGCGAGGCTGATCTTGGTTGTTGTCTTCGAGTGAAGAAATTTTGTTGAAGAACACATGAACTGGTCTAGGCGGAATTTAAATACTGTCCTCTTTCCAGATGAGTCCAAGTTTAATTTAAGAGGCCATGCAGAACGTTTGTACGATGAACAAAATCACAATGAAAACTGTTAAGTTTGGTGGTGGCAATATTATGGTGTGGGGTTGATTTTCAGGCCAAGCAATATGTCCAATTCATGTAGTAAAGGATACTCTAACTGGAATTAAATACAGGAAAATTCTAAATGACATAATGTATCCATACGCGGAGGAAAATTTTGCTCCTGGTCTGGAAGTAATAACCGAGTGGCTACAATTTAATATACATAGTTATTTTTTCTGAATGGCCACCCCAATAACCAGATCTTAATCCCATAGAAAGTCTATTGAAAATTGTGGATCAAAAAATATATACGCGAAATTACATAAACAAGACAGATCTCATAGATGCAGTTAATTCAGAGTGGAAAAAAATTTTAATGGATATTGACTCCACATCTCGGCATTGTGAAGCATTACTAAAATATTATAGATACCCAACCAACAAAATATTGAAATCAGAAATAGAGGGAAAGTTTTCAATTATTTTATAGTAAAGGTTTTGTCAACAGCATAAAAATATATAGTTTTAAGTTTTGTTATTTTTTCCGATGTTAAGGCCATTTCTTCTTAAATAAATAAAATATAAAAATTTTTAAATGAATAAAAAAAGTTTTTTATTTTATGATGTAGCGTAACACGACTTTCGTAGTGTGCTGTATAATACCCACACTGCATAGCGTACAATATTTGCAAATGCGGAAATAACAAATATCAATATTGTTGACCACTGCATTTGCAAAACATTGTATGACTGCGTATATTGTTATTGTATGTTGTTGTTACGCTGGCACACTTATGTTTATGCTGACCCAAGTGCAGGTAACACATTGTTGTTAATATAGGTTGAAAATATGTATATAAAGAAGAACATTTTGTAATCAATTAATCATTAATAATTTAGCATTAAAAGACTCAGCTCCTAGAAAGAGCTGAAGCATAAATAAAATAAATACTATTAAACTAAAAAACTATCTTGTCTGCTATATGGCGATCCTGCCAGTGCTCCTTAGATGAGCATTGTAAAAAAAAAAATATATATATTACGAAAAAAATATATATATAATACAAGGATTATGCTCTCAAATTGAGCAATCCTGAAAATAATAAAAAAAAAAAAAAAAAAAATCGCATAATAATATTGTCCTGGTGGATCAGCCACAACGATCCATCAGCTGCGTTGAAGGAAGATACTGTCTGGCCTAAAGACAGTGGAGATTGCAAAATCAATGGCGGAAGGGCCAAAACATATCTTCATAGAAGAGTACAGAAGAAAGGCGGAAAACGAAGGAAAAACACATCAAAAGACCCCTGGTATATATCAATATACACATCAGTATGCCCCTAATAAAACAACGAACAGGTAGTTCATCCTAGTTTTACCAAAAACAAAAAAAAAAAGTGGAGCATCCCGTTATGCACCCGTAGGCCAGAAAGCGTTAACCGCTCTTGGCAAATAAATAAATAAAAAAAAAAAAAAAATTTGAAATAGAAAATAAAAACAGTAATTTGTAAGAAAAAATCCACAAAGGAATGCAGTTCAATTAATCTAATTTTTTTTTGAAAAGGTTATATTTAATCTTGATGCTATTATATATATAAAAACAAAAACACTATGGTAATTATGCTGTTGAAAAAAAAAACAGATATTAAATTAAAATTAAATATTTTATATTTTATAAATTAAATATATACATAAATAAAACTGATGCATGTAAAATAGTATAAGCTATTGCTAAAAATAATCAATTACTAGGGAAGATATATAATTAGCAAGATATAAGATTCGGTTAAATTATTGAGGCAGTCAGAAAAATATTTAATAGAAATAAATAATAGAAAAAAAAATACAAAATAAATAGCGAAGGAAAATGGGAGGTCGTCAATCAAAAATAGAGAATCCCAATGCAAATGTTATTAATGAAGTAGAAATAAAAGAAGACTCAATCGACCTAAAATTAATTGAGTGTTGTTTACTAATAATAACCGTACTGATTAGCTTAAATTTTGCATTACATATTTATGCCTTAAACACCAAGAAATTAAAAAAGAAATATTTGAGCAGAGCCAATGACTTAAAACAAAATTTAAATAATTTTCCCATGGATTGGCAAGAAATAATTCAGAAGGTGAGACTAATCAAAGAGGAGTTCGACAAATCTTATAAATGTTTAAATATAGATAGAAGCACAAAAGAGGAAACAATAATAAAACATATTAGAATCTTATGCGAAAAGTTAGAACAAATCAGGGTTTTTCTAAATGCAACAGACTCACGACACCACATAGGACAGCTGCTGAAAGTTTTTTCTTAGATGTCAAGACTAGAATCCTGATTATATCATCTAAGAAGGGTGTTAAGGTAAAATTACCAGATACACTACACGAAGAGGTAAAATTCTTAGTAGAAACTGAAAATTCGGAGAATATTGGAACCTCTTTGGAAAGTACAGAAGTAAAAATGACACAAACAGTCGTTGACTTTCTGAACACAGCTTCAAAGCTGATCATAGAATTTGATGGAAAACCAGAGAATTTACGTTCCTTTATAGACTCGTTACAGTTAATAGAATCCATCAAAGGTGACCACGAATCTATCGCAGTCTCTTTAATAAAAACAAAGTTAAAGGGAAGTGCAAGAAATTTAATAGGTAATGAACAAACCATTACTGAGATAATACATAAACTAAAAAACTCAGTAAAGGGCGAGTCGGTTGAGGTATTGACAGCAAAAATAATGAATACCCGACAAAACAATAAAACTGCCAATAACTATTGCAGTGAAATAGAGAATTTAACGAAGTCATTAGAAAATGCCTATTTATCAGATGGTTTGCCATGCGAATTGGCATGTAAATATTCAACACAGGTTGCCATAAAGGCACTAACCAAAAATTGCACCATCGATAAAGTTAAACTTATCATGGAAGCAGGCCAATTCAGTAGCATGAATGAGGCCGTTGGCAAATTCATAAACAGTTGCACTGAAGCAACAGGGCAACAAAATGCCGTATTGTATTTCGGGCAGAAGTTTAGCCGAAATAATAACTACAGACAATATCGTGGAAGGTACAATTACCCACGCAATAATAGTAATAACAGTAACAACGGCAGACCCCAACAAAAACCTATTCACAACAGGGTTCAACAAAATCAGAACCAAGGACGTAACAGAAATTACGTCAGAGCAGCAGAGTCACATGAAAATGATTCGGAAAACTGCTAAAATCCTCTGAGATATATCATAATAACAATACCAACTACATATACAACCTTATCCTCAGCTTAAGTTTTTATGTTAATATAAAAATTAACGACACGAACAACACGGTAACACTGTTGGTAGATACAGGAGCAGACATTTCGGTTATAAAAACTAAACATTTTTATCAAACACAAATTAACAGAAACAGAACAACCACATTGAGTGGAATAGGACAGGGTAAAATTCGTTCAATAGGTAATGTATTTATTGACCTAAAATTTAGACATTTTTTGATACCACATGATTTCCAAGTAGTGCAAACTAATTTTCCAATACCTTGCGACGGTATCCTTGGAATGGATTTTTTTAAGAAGTATAAATGTAAACTAGATTTCAATGGGAACCATGATTACCTCGTACTACGACCACCCAATCTGTCGCATGTAATAGAAATTCCACTTACGAACGGCTTCAATGGAATAACACTCCCACCAAGGTCAGAAGTGATTCGTCAAATCAGGTTTCCGGAGCTTGAAGACGATGTACTAATACCAAATCAAGAAATCGTACCAGGTGTCTTTGTACCAAATACACTGGTAAAATCAAATAACGCATTGGTTCGTTTTTTAAATACCAAACATAAAATAGTAACAATTAGGCAAAATAACATAAAAACCGAGAAAATGTCTGACTATGAAATAGTAAAACAAAAACCACATAAAAATAGCCAAAGAAAATCTGAAGTTTTGGACCTTTTGAAGGGAAACTTTCCTGAACAGTTCAGAACAATTTTAACTAAGCTTTGTTTAGAATACAATGATATTTTTGGCTTAGGGACTGAAACAATTACTACCAACAATTTCTATGAACAAAAACTGAGAGTAAAAGATAATCAACCAACGTATATTAAAAATTATCGCATACCAGAATCTCATAAGGAGGAAATAAACAAACAGGTTGAAAAACTAATAGATGACAAGATAATCGAACCATCATTTTCGGAATACAATAGCCCAATTCTGTTGGTACCAAAGAAATCACTTCCCGGAACAGATGAAAAAAGATGGCGCTTGGTGATAGATTATAGGCAGATAAATAAAAAACTAATATCAGATAAATTCCCGTTGCCTAGAATAGACGATATTCTAGACCAACTAGGTAGAGCAAAATATTTTTCTTGTTTGGACTTGATGTCCGGGTTTCATCAAATTGGTTTGGAAAAGAACTCTAGAGACTTAACGTCATTTTCAACAAACAATGGTTCATACAGATTTACTAGACTACCATATGGCTTAAAAATAGCACCGAATTCATTCCAAAGAATGATGACATTAGCCTTCAGTGGTCTGAAGCCGAATCAAGCATTCCTATATATGGATGACTTGGTTGTATTGGGATGTTCTGAAAAACATATGCTTTCAAATTTGAAGGATGTATTTGATCTTTGCCGTAAACACAATCTTAAACTACACCCCCAAAAATGTTCATTCTTTGTGAGAGAGGTAACCTACCTTGGCCACAAATGTACTGATAGAGGAATATTACCGGATGATAGTAAATATTCGGTGATAGAAAATTACCCGACGCCTACGGACGCCGATAGCGCACGAAGGTTTGTCGCGTTTTGCAACTATTACCGACGATTTATTAGAAACTTCTCTGAATATTCCAGACACCTTACAAGGCTATCCAAAAAGGGAGTACCATTTCAGTGGACAAAAGATTGTGAGTGCGCGTTTAAATACTTAAAGAAGGCATTAATGAGCCCAACATTGCTTCAGTACCCAGACTTTACGAAGGAATTTTGCATAACAACAGATGCGAGTAAGCATGCTTGCGGTGCAGTTTTAACACAGGAACATGAAGGTAGATACCTACCTGTGGCCTATGCATCTAAAACTTTCACTAAAGGCGAAAGCAACAAATCGACCATTGAACAGGAATTAACTGCCATACACTGGGCTGTCACATATTTCAGACCATATATATATGGAAAACATTTTTTGGTCCGAACAGACCATAGACCACTTTCATACCTGTTCTCCATGAAAAATCCAAGTTCTAAGCTAACGAGAATGAGACTCGATCTGGAGGAATACGATTTCACAGTAGAATATCTCAGGGGAAAAGATAATTATGTTGCCGACGCACTGTCGCGCATTACAATAAATGATTTAAAGGATATTAACGACAAGATCTCATCCGTTTTAAGGGTCACGACAAGATCGATGATTAAGGAAGAGAAAATTAGTAAACCAGTAGTAAATCAGCAAAATATCAATAATAATAATAAGCCCAAGGTATATATACCATTGAATAATATAGACGTCAAAAGATATTATAAATTAAAGATTTTACCCAACAGATGTTACATCAAAAAGGGCAAATCCATATATGCTAGCATAAGAATAGATGATTTGTTTACTAAAGGGAATATTGACTTAGGACAATTCTTCCCTAGGCTAGAACGAATAGCCTGTAAACTAAATATTAATAAGATTCAAATTTCACCACATGAGAAGATTTTCGAATTTGTCTCGATAAGTGAATTTGAGAATATGGGCAATAAAACACTGAATGAAATCAGAATAGCGCTATTAAACGAAGTAACTAAAATTGATAACACGAATGCAAAGGCAATACGTGAGATAATGCTGAAATACCATGATGATCCTATAGAAGGAGGACATTGTGGGATATATAGAACCACTGAGAAGATCAGGAGATACTATTACTGGAAAAATATGACAAAAGACATTGCCAAATATGTGAAAACATGCCATAAATGTCAATTGGCTAAAACAAAGAAACATATAAAAAGTCCAATGACAATAACGGAGACACCAAATAGGGCTTTTGATACGGTGTACGTGGATACAATTGGACCATTTCCAAAGTCAATTTATGGAAATGAATATGCAGTCACAATGATATGTGACTTAACTAAATACTTGGTAACAATACCAATAAAAGATAAATCAGCTAAGACGATCGCAAAAGCGATATTTGAAAATTTTGTGCTTATATACGGTCCAATGAAGACGTTCATTTCGGATATGGGCACAGAATACAAGAACTCTATACTGACAGAGCTTTGCAACCTATTGAAGGTAGATAAACGCACATCGACAGCATATCATCACCAGACACTAGGTACGATAGAAAGAAGTCACCGGACTTTTAACGAATACGTACGAAACTACATATCAGTAGATAAAGACGACTGGGATGAATGGCTCAAATATTTCACGTACTGTTTTAACACTACACCATCTACAGTACATGATTATTGCCCTTATGAACTTATTTTTGGAAAAATTCCAAACAATTTTAGACAATTTAGTGAAGTAGATAGAGTTGCACCACTTTATAATATAGATAATTATGCTAAGGAAATTAAATTTAGATTAGAAGTAGCAATAGATAGAGTTAAAAAACTATTAGACATAAATAAAATAAAACAAAAAATTAATTATGATAAAACAAAATTAGATTACAATTTTAAAATAGGAGATTTAGTCTTGGTAAGAAATGATGCAGGACATAAGTTAGAGATGGCATATAAAGGGCCATATAAAATTAAGAAAATAGATTTCAGAAATAATGTAACCATAGTTGATAAGAAAACAAATAAAGAACAAATAGTTCATAAAAATAGACTTAAGTTATACAATATTAAATAAACAATATGCATTCTTTTCTTTAAATCTATATTTGTAAATAAAATAAAATAAATTTATTGTAAAATGTGAAACTTGCACTTGATACAACCACAAAAAAAAAAAAAAAAAACAGTACAAATAATAAAAGAATGTCCATAGAACAAAATGTTATATGAACATTCTTATAAAAAAGGAAGGTGTAGCGTAACACGACTTTCGTAGTGTGCTGTATAATACCCACACTGCATAGCGTACAATATTTGCAAATGCGGAAATAACAAATATCAATATTGTTGACCACTGCATTTGCAAAACATTGTATGACTGCGTATATTGTTATTGTATGTTGTTGTTACGCTGGCACACTTCCCTACAAGAACAGTGACGGTCATTTGACCGGTGATATGACCGTCACTACTGACTGAACTGTCGGTCATCGCGTAGAAGAAAGTTTCTATCATTTTATTAAGGCAAATATGCCAAAACTGACCGAAACTTTTGTGTACATGTGATTTTGCATCTTACTCTAACCTATGAAAGTATGTAAACCATATAATATATATCTGAACTGCTCACTCTACCGCTGTTTAGTAGTCAACGATGATAGATATATCCATCATCGCTGACCGGTCATACTTGATGGATATATACATCATCATTGACCGGTCACGCTTGATTATAATGAAACACGACTTATTATTTTTTATTTATTTATTGTATTAAAAATCAAAAATTCAAAAATAGAAATAAACATTAAAATATTAAAAACACAACAATATCACCAATTCCGAAACGTGTCGATAACTTTGAGACAATGTTGAATGTTTTATCAACTTTGCTGACTTTTCACTCGAAACATCCCTCAAAGCGGTTCGTAACTTAGCACTGAATAAATTGACTAAACTCAATAGAAATTTCCGGTAATGGGCCTTAGTGCAATCAGTAGGTTCTTAAAGAAAACAATATATTATAACACATACATATATGTATATCAACAATTTATATTAAAGCTCACCTTTTGAGTGTTGTGAATTAACAATTTCGGCCAAAACTGATACACTCCATTTGGAAAATTGTTTGTACAGAACGGTGTGTGAGATATTGTGATAATACCTCCATAAATCAATTTGTTCAATATTTTGAGATCTTTATTCTTTTGAAAACTAATTTCATTATGGACGAATTTACGGCTACTGCACATTCCTTAATATTATTCATATTATCAACATTATATTCCAGACACTATATTCCAGAATGGCATAAATTAAAACATTCGAGCCAAATATTAAAAAAAACCATATCCATGTTATGGCAACAGACTGAAAGATAGATATAAGGATTAATGTAAAATTCTGCAAGGAAGATTTACTTTGTTTCTAGCTAGAATTTTTAATAAAATGTCAGTACATTACCTTAATAAGTTCATTTGGTGATTGCGCATGTATTAACAATATATTTATAGTGTCTTCCATGCGCACTTAACTGGAATCATTACGAATCGATTAAATAAACTGTGTCAGCGTTGTTTCACAAAATTATATTTCTTGTGTATTATCTTCCAACATGATAAAAAGTCCATCAATAATATCAAATAGATAACCATATTATTTTCTGGTACAGCATTCACAATCGAAATCCAGGATATAACATATTGTCGCACAATATAATTCTTTACACAAATGCGTTTCCTAAGAGGTATAAAAGTTCTAGATTGAAAGTTTGTGAAGATTCTACAGCAATAGTTAACGATCCAACAGGAATAGGCCACAAGCGAGCAAAAAATAAATTGTGGAAGGGTATAATGGAGGGACGTGTCACCACAATTGAGAATGGCACTAACGAATTCACTGACATATTTTGAAGAATCCTAAAGAAACAACAAAAGTTAACTTGAACTTTTAATTTAATTAATTACTTACCTTTCCTCAACCTTATCAAAAACAACTCTACAACAGCAACATGACAGTCATATGTTTTTAAATAGAAAAAAACTGCAAGTGTGTTGGTACAAAAACTGTTTATGTGTTAGTTTCAGTCATTCATTTCTTGTAGGGTTATGTTTATGCTGACCCAAGTACAGGTAACACATTGTTGTTAATATAGGTTGAAAATATGTATATAAAGAAGAACATTTTATAATCAATTAATCATTAATAATTTAGCATTAAAAGACTCAGCTCCTAGAAAGAGCTGAAGCATAAATAAAATAAATACTATTAAACTAAAAAACTATCTTGTCTGCTATAAATTTTTTGGTATTGATCGTTCAAGTCACCAAAAATACATTTTGTTAAAAGTTTCCATTGTATTGTCACTCTATGTATATACAAAAAGTTACCCAACAGAAAACAACCCTTTTTTTGATTGTAAAGAATATTTTTGTTTTACATTTTTAATTAAAGTTTCATAATCATTAAACTTATAAAGTGTAACATGTACGAACACAAGGGGGTGGACTAATGTGAAAGTGAAGTTTATATGGTTATTTACAATTTACACACATACATTCATACATACATATGTTTGCTAAAAAAAAAAAAGTATCCGTACACACAAAATTAATACTGCCATACCACGAAAAAATAATATTTATTTATTTATTTTTTTTTTATAACTTATTAAGCTATTTATCAGATTTTTTTGAATTTTATGGTTTATGGCCTTTAACAAATTTTAGGTGGGTGAAAAACTTAAAAAAAAAACAAATTTCATAAAACAAAAATGTTTTCGTAAATTTGATAAAATGAAAAAAATTAAATAATACTTAAGTTAGTATCTCGTAGGATATGATTGGCTCTTTAGGACCTCTGTGAGTCACTTACTTATCCCACTCATCCAAAATGACGCCTTTTAACATTTCCTTTGAGGTTATTTTATGCTGACGGATTCTGCGCTCTAGGAAATTCCACAACTGCTCAAAAGAATTAAGATCAAGTAATTTGTGTTGTACAGCAATCACAGATTGACATTGTTCGCCGTATGCTTTGGATCAACATCTTTTGGATCAAAAATTTTCTTGGAACCAAAAATCTTTTCCAACGCCCAGTTGTTGTACGATTTATTTTTAATTTTGTTTTCAAATATTTATATATCAAATTTGATCCATTATAGAACCAATAAGTACGAATTTAACAACCCCGTATGGTTTACCAAACCATAATCCACCTCCACCATATTTATATTTGAAAGATCAATGCAGGGCATTAATATCTGGAAATGATTTCGGCCATATGGACACTTCACCTGTTTTTGACGAAGCGTATTCTGGACATCCAATTTTGGGCCACTTTTTCCAGCATTGCTGGTCGTATGTCACGAATAATGCGAACAATATTAGTCTCCAAGGCGTCAATTGTTGCTGTTATATCAATATCAGCCAGTGACTTCACGTAGCTCTACAGGAAATAATTGAGAAGTGTCAAATCGCATCACCTTGCATGCCAATTAACAGGTCCATTTCTCGAAATCAACTTATAGCCAAGATTTTATTTCAATAAGTCGATAGTTGCGGTCGCTGTATGGCACGTAGCATCATTCTGTTGAAACCACATCTCGCTCGGATCAATGTTATCCATATTTTCAAACAAAAAAAAGCAATGATCAGTATGCAGTAACGATCTTTATTGACCGTAACGCGAACTCCGGCTTAATTTTTGAATATATAAGATTCGATGATGCCACCAGCGTGTAAACTGCGCCAAACGGTGTGTTTTTCTGCATGTAATGGAAATTTTGTTTATTAATAAACCTGTTAAGCTAAAAATTGGCCTTATTACTGAACACAATTTTGCGATAACATATCGGCTGAGTATCCAACTGCTCTAGAGCCTAGCTGGATTTTATACGGGTGTAGACGAAGATCTTTGCGTAAAATTTTCCAACCGATGACTAATCGATAAATTTAGATCTTCTTCCACACTTACGTTTACAGCGATATTCTCTCCAGTAAGCAAATTCCTTCGACGTGTTGGTATAATAACATGCTCAGATGGACGATTATGTGCGCCATAAAAATCATAAGTTGCGCAAATCGATGACCGATATTCAAAGTTAATTTGGATAACTTGGTAGCGTTGTTCAAGCGTTAATCTATTCATAATGATTTGCCAGAGTATTCTGATCATAAGTGAGCGCAGTGTGACAGTTCGTTTTGCAAAAAAACCTGTACTAAAATGAAATCAATGTAACCGAACTATACGTCGCATATTGGATTCACATAGTCCGAAAATGCCGATTAATTGAAATTAAGAAATCAAGTTTTTAATATTAAATTTGGCTTCGCATAAAAAAATACAAAATTCTGCATCACTAGTTGTCACAAAAATAATAAAATAATTTTAATCGATTAATTAATCATATGATTAATTGCACGAGTAAAATAATTGATTGTATTATTGTGTTATTTGGCTAATATCCTTTTGTTTGTTTTATTTGAAAATAAGCTAATACGGCCTAAGATTTTTAATGTAAATAAAACTGCATTTAAATTACATTTCTTTCCGACGTTTCGTCAATTCTTTGTTGACTTTTTCAAGGAAATTCTATTTAATATAAAAAAAAACATCACGTTAAAACAATTTAAAATACACTATATATATGACAATAACTTACAGTAACATGAGTATTATTTATCACATTTAAAAATTAATTTAATTTACATCCAACATAAACAATAAAAATTACATTGAACATATATTAATAACAAGTACTCAGCTTAAAATAATATCACAGTAAAGTTATTGTATTGCAACCCTGTAACTAGCATTAATTTTGTCAGTATCCTCTTTTAAATTCATCGTATATTCCTTTTTCTGTTGGATTCGTAAACTTTCTATGGTGTACCTTTTCTTTTCAATGGGTTCTCTATCTAATATTTTTACTTTTTTAAAGTCAGCTGTATGACCTGTCTCCAATACGTGTTGCGCCAAAGCTGTTGCGAGTTTTTGTTTGGCAATGTCGTTTTTGTGTTCTCCCATTCTCGTCTCTAGCGTGCGTTTGGTTGTACCAATATAAATTAAATCACAGCTGTAGTCGGTATCCCCTTTACATCTGATTTCGTACACTATATTATTTTGTTGTTGTTTATCGATGGGTGCTTTAGTGTTTGAGAAAATTGTACTAAGTGTTGTGTTTGGTTTGTATGCGTAGTTGATATTTTTGTTTTCTATTGTGTTTCTTATATTCTTTGAGTCAGTCAAGCCAGGAACATACCGTACACTGTAAAATTGTTTATCTTGTGTGTCGTTTTTATTTTCAATATTATTGTTTTTTATTTTGTTTTGGGTTTCATTTATCAATGAATAAATTAGTCGTTTAGGAAAACTGTTTTCCTTTAATGTTTTTGTGATTTTGTAGATGTTTGTATTGTGAAATTGTTGATCGCTGATGCTTAAAACTCTGCGTATAAAGTTTTTTGCTGTATTTATTATTTGGCTTCTAGGTTGTGTTGAATTAAAATTCATAATTCTACCAGATGCAGTATCTTTCGTGTACCAATCAAATATTATTCGGTAATCTTGTCTATATAATTTTGTGTCCAAGAATGGGATTGCCTTTTCGTTTTCAATTTCCATCGTGAATTGTATTTTCGGGTGATGTTTGTTAAAAGTTCTCAGTATTTCATCCTTGTCGTCAGTATTCACAATAGCCAATATGTCATCTACATACTTGGTTATGTATTTAAGGCGTATATTTTTTTTTGTTTCTAATACTTTAAGAGCTTCGTCCAGTAGGTTATCTAATACTATATCCGCTATAGTTGGAGAAAGTGGGTTGCCCATTGGCATTCCAAAGATTTGGTTATAAATTTTCTCATTATAAGCAAAATAATTATTATCACTTAGGCAAAACCGAAGTATTTTAAGAAACGTAGATTTGGGTATTTTCGTGTGATCTTTTATGACGTTCCATTTTCCCATTATAATTTTTATGGCCGCATGAATAGGGATGTTCGTAAAAAGAGATATGACATCAAGTGAAACCAATATATCCGTTTTATCTAGTTTTATATCTTTTAATTGTTTTTTCAGGTTTATTGTGTTTTTTATGTTGTAATCGTCAGAAGTAATATTCTTCAAAATTTGTCCTATATGTTTGGACAATCTATAGCACGGGACTTGTACCGATGAAACTATGGGCCTAAGTGGAATACCCTGTTTATGAATTTTAGGCAATCCGTATATACGTGGGGCAGTAGCTGCTGGGCAAAGGAGCTGTTTCTTTTGCCATGTGTCAATGTATTTGTTTTTGTGTAATTCCAAAACTATGTTGTTGTTTTCTTTCTGAAGTTTTATGGTAGGGTTCGTCCTCAGTATGCGGTAAGTATTTTTATCCTCCAATAATTCTTCCATTTTGTTTCTATATACGTTTTTATATATTGCCACCGTTTTATTTCCCTTATCTGCCTGAATAACTATAATGTCCTCATTTTTTCTCAAAAATTCTTTTGCCCTTTTGTAAATGTTAAGTATAAATTTTTCTTTAGGTGTATTATTCAGCTTCCTTTTAAATCTAGTGACATTATTTGCCAATTTCGTCCTTGCAATTTCCTTTGCTTTATCCTCGTTTTCGTCCATTGCTTGGATACCCTGTTCTACGTCGGCGATTATGTGTAACGGTGAAAAATTATGTTTATCTACCGGTAGTGCGAATTTTTTGCCTAATGATAGAATCCATTTAACTTCCATCGGAATGTCTACTTCGGTTTCATTTACAAACCAATTGTTATTAAAGTTAAGACCAAATATTTCAAACTGCTTTTCTTTGAGTGTATCTAATTTTCTGTTTTGTTTCTCACTCATGTTTTTAGTTATATGTTTTGTACGGTTTGTTTGTCTGTTCATAAAAGCTGTGAAGTCTTCTTCTATTAGCATTTTTTCAATTCCAGTTTTTAAATTATAAATTCTTCGCCTAATAAGTGTAATGTTAGTGTTGGTTTGTGATATTTCGAGGTTTAGAATTTTTTTGTGAAAATTGTATTCAACTTTTCTGAGTTGGTTCTTTATTGTTGTACATTCAAAAAGTTGTGTTACCTGTGCAGTGGTATTTTTCGTGTGGTTTGGTATAATACCATAGTTTCTACATGATAATATAAATTTTAACCTGCCCTCTTGTTGTTTTAGTCTCTTCAATTCGTTACAGTATTCTTTTAATGTTCTGCATGTCTCATTATCATATTTTAATGCTATATGTTTAAAATATCCCTTCATTGTGGTGTTTTTGTTGACTTACAAGTGCAAAGTGCAATTAACGTTGTTGTTGTTGATGTTGAATAAGTTAAATATTGTTGCTTCGGCAAGCTCTCCGATAATATTTATTATTGTGTTATTTGGCTAATATCCTTTTGTTTGTTTTATTTGAAAATAAGCTAATACGGCCTAAGATTTTTAATGTAAATAAAACTGCATTTAAATTACATTTCTTTCCGACGTTTCGTCAATTCTTTGTTGACTTTTTCAAGGAAATTCTATTTAATATAAAAAAAAACATCACGTTAAAACAATTTAAAATACACTATATATATGACAATAACTTACAGTAACATGAGTATTATTTATCACATTTAAAAATTAATTTAATTTACATCCAACATAAACAATAAAAATTACATTGAACATATATTAATAACAAGTACTCAGCTTAAAATAATATCACAGTAAAGTTATTGTATTGCAACCCTGTAACTAGCATTAATTTTGTCAGTATCCTCTTTTAAATTCATCGTATATTCCTTTTTCTGTTGGATTCGTAAACTTTCTATGGTGTACCTTTTCTTTTCAATGGGTTCTCTATCTAATATTTTTACTTTTTTAAAGTCAGCTGTATGACCTGTCTCCAATACGTGTTGCGCCAAAGCTGTTGCGAGTTTTTGTTTGGCAATGTCGTTTTTGTGTTCTCCCATTCTCGTCTCTAGCGTGCGTTTGGTTGTACCAATATAAATTAAATCACAGCTGTAGTCGGTATCCCCTTTACATCTGATTTCGTACACTATATTATTTTGTTGTTGTTTATCGATGGGTGCTTTAGTGTTTGAGAAAATTGTACTAAGTGTTGTGTTTGGTTTGTATGCGTAGTTGATATTTTTGTTTTCTATTGTGTTTCTTATATTCTTTGAGTCAGTCAGTAATTTATTGCAATTATTAAGTAATAATCGATTAATTATCGATTTATAAGTTGCCAGCAGATTGCAGCACTCGAAATTCGAGTGCAAATATTCTAGGAAATTTTATATTTTCATTTAATAAAGACCTTAAATGTATGCTTCAGAATTCAACTCATTTTAAATGAAGAAAACAAACTCAATACATTAACACAAACACATTAACAAATTTAATAAACACACACATAGCATTGTATAATTTTATGTATGTGTTAGTAGCAACTTTAAGCGATCATAACTCCAAAAACATATTCCAGACGATGAAAATCTGTAAATCTGGTTAAAAGCTAAAAAGAAATACCTTTCAAATGATAAATTTCTTGTCAAAATCGGGGTAAAACTGTGAAACTTACATCGGTCACAAGAATTTTCCTTGTCTATTAATATTATAGATAATTAGCGCAACAAGAAAGCAATACATTCTGTTTAAAATTTTCAAGTATTTATTCAATGAATTTTAAACTTAAAGTTGTAAAATGTCATAAATTCATTGAATGAATGTGTAAAATTTTTAAAATTTGCTCAAGAAAAAATTATTTCTAAAATTCCTAATAATTGATATATAAGGCTCATGTGAAATATTTGTTTCAATTATTTTTGTAATTAATCGATTAAAAATTCAATTAATTGAAAGGAAGTCTACGATACAATTAAATCATTAATTAGGAAAAATTAATCGATTATTTCAGTCTTTGCGATTAATCTTGTCATCGCCATTCACAACCAATCAACTGAGTTGTTCACTTATTTTTGCAATGACCTGTCAAAATTACCAAATTGCTTATTTTTTCTATCAAACCTTTCGAAAGTAAGACTTTTATAGTATATAGCAAATACTTTTTTGTTTATAAAACTTATGTGTTAATATTTTTAATAATTTTTTTTCAAAAAGGTCCAAAATTTAAACATTTTGCGCATTTATTGGGCCACATTTATTTTTTAAAAAAGTATAGCATTTCAGTTTATATTTATAGAAAAAAAAAAGACGAGTCAATGCGTAGCCCTTTTTTGGTATTTTCGTTTTTGTGTAAAAAGTCTGGTTGTCTTTTGTTATTATTAGTGTTATTATGGCAAGATACTTTAAATCTATTCTTGAACAGACAAAGCATTTTAAAATTTCTTTTAAAAGTAATATTTTTTATATTCATATTTTTTTAAATAAATCTAACGAATTAAACTTCTAAAGTAATTGCTTTTGGTAAAATTTCATAAAACTAATTTACATATAATAAAATTCAAGGTGGCTGTAGTCATAAGGAAGACGCACTTTTATGGATTGAAATTCTATATTTAAATTATTCATTATATTAAGAATTTATGTGAGAAATAAAAAATTCACCTACATATTAGTTCACCAAATTCACAAGTAGAACGATATAAAATATAAATGCAACGCAGAATAGTGCGCAATTATACAATTGATTACACTTTCTAGTGCTAGCCACCGAGTTACAGATAACACTAATATTTTATGTGGCTCTAAATTCCTACAATCTTGAAAATCTTTAAATTCATGAAGATTCTACAATTATTTTTTATGAGCCTCAAAAGCTTCTGAAAATCAGTGGGACCCTCAAAAAAAGGTTGTCATCAGTTTTTGTTGAACAGCTAACTCAGACTTGATGATACCGCTTAACTATATTTGGCAATAATGTAGCTAAAAAACAGTTGAACAAATTTTATTAACATTTTGTGCAGAAAAAATCATTATTTCCTGCACTTTTTTTTTAATATAAGAAAATTTTTTTTTTACTTTCTTCAGCAAAACTTACAGGGACTCCAATTTTTCAAAAATAATATTTTAAAAAAATTGTAGCCACTCTAAAGCTGAATTTCTGGCCCGAAAAATATATATTTGAAGCCGCAGATTTTAAAAAAAGAACAAAGCAGATGGATGTAGATAGCGAAGAACAGGAAGATGAAGACCACGATTAACTATCATTATTGGAAGATTGTAAGGACTCAAATTATAAAGATAAATATGTCTAGTAATCTTTCTGATGAAAATTTAAGGTCCCAAAAATATTTTAAATATACCAAATAAATAGCATAACACAACACAACGCCATTGAGAAGTGTGCACTTGATTACATTAAAATATTGTTCTAGCGTCATAAAATATTGAAGACCACAAAGTGGTCTTTATGAGCTATTAAGGTGAGTAAACATATTCAGATTGTATTGATATGTTCACAAAAGTTGTTCAGCTTTACCGTAGCCACAAATTTGTTAAATATTGTCAGTGAAAAATTAGGGGTACCTGTAAGTTATGCTGAGGAAAGTAAAAAAAAAAATTTAATTTTTTTAATGTTGCTCATTAGCCATTACGTTGACACCATCAGTTACAAACCCAATAATGTTCTCTAACGGAATAAGTGTTATGTTCTTTAAAAAAAATTTTATGATGTCATAAAGAAATTTGGCATCCGAGCTTTCAGCCTTTATAAGACTTAAAAGCCTGTCATAGATGTTTCGGGACAATTTGTTCATATATAGAACGATTCTGTGGTGTTAAATGGAAAATGATGGTGTTTTCTGGTAACTCTAACTGTCATCTAGATGTTTTCTTAAATGGAGATATTGAGATTGAATTGATTAATACGTACAAGTCACTTGGCTTCTACATTTATAACAAGTTGAATTTTGATCGTCATATTAACTCAGTTGTGTCGAAAGTACCTTGTTCATTGCGCAGATTGTATAGCATGAGTACGTATCTGCCTCTTTGGGTTAAAAAACGAGTTGGAGTCGCATTATGCATTTTATTATTTTTATATGGTATAGAGATGTATACGTGCACTTCACGGGTTAACTTAAATACACTTAAGTTATGTTTTAATAGGTAAATAAGGTAAATTTTTTTCCTAAAAATAAGATCGCACGTATCTGGATTTCGCCTGCAGCTGCTGGGGTATGACTTTGAAGATTATATTAGCTCCCGTCAAATTATTTTGTTTTATAAAATTATTAAATTCCATTGCCCTGCATATCTAGCAGATTAATTTATTTTTGACAATTCTGGCAGATCTATTTCTTTAATTTACCCAAGTATTTCAACACTTATTATGGACAGATCATTTATGGTTAAGGTGGCGAGGTTATGGAATTCAGTTATACCGTATGCAGAAAGGAAATTTAGTGGAACCGTGGCACATATTGAAAATATATTTAAGACAAACCATTAAATCTATAATATTAATAGGCTAGGCGATTTCTTGTGACCGCTGTTTTCTTCTACCGTTTTATCCCGATTTAGACCCGACATGTATTATTTGAAAGGTATTTCTTTTTAGCCGTTTTGCAGACTTACAGACTTTTAAATTTTTTCTTTCATTTTGAGCAAATTGCATTTAAAGTTGCTACTAACACATACATAAAATTATACATATCTCACCTTAAATACAAAACAGTCACAACTAAAAATTTTCAAATTTTGAGGCGAGGCAAAAAACTGTTTATGTAAAAATGTTTGTATTATTTAAAAAAATGTAGTTTCATTATGAAAAGTGTCCATTTTGAGGAAAGTTTTGCTATAATTTTTTTTTTTAAATCTTATTGTAATTGTGGATATAAAATATAATTTTGAGTTATGACCCTCTGACTGAAATTTTTTCATTTGACTAGTGATATTATCTCAAGTTGTGCCCCCAGATAATAACAGCATTTTTCCTGTTAAAGAAGATAGATATGAGAAATATATTTTTGCAGTAGATAGAATTGTGTGCTGTGAATTAATTTATGGGAAAAAGTCAATTTTGGAAAATTTTGAGTTGTGACTCTTTTATATTTAAGGTGCGATATGCTATGTGTGTTTTATTAAATTTGTTAATGTGTTTGTTAATGAGTTTGTTATCTTCATTCACAACAATAATAAACCATAAAAGTGTTGGTTTGTGAATTAGCTAAGTTGAAAAAGCGAGCGCTGGAGTCTGCTAGTATAATATAAATAGGCAAGGTGATTTCTTGTGACCGATTTTAAGGCTTCAATTAATAACCGATTTTGACAAAAAAAATTATCATTTGAAAGGTTATTCTTTTTAACTGTTAACCAGACTTGCAGATTTTTAAATGTTTTCCTTTATTTTCAGTAAATTGCATTTAAAGATGCTACTAACAAATACATAAAAATATACAATGCTATATTTGTGTTTACTAAATTTGTTAATGTGTTTGTCAAAAAAAGAGTTTGTTTTCTTCATTGACAATAATAATTGTGTTGCATTTGTAGTTTGGACATTAACCAAAAAAGTGTTAAATTGGCAACTGAAGTTGAAAAATAATGTTTCCTAGAATTTGCACTCAAATTTCGTGCGCTGGAATCTGCTAGTTATTATTATTACTGCAGATGAAATTGTTGTTTTCATCGCGTTGTTGTTGTGTATGTATAGAGAGTATTTAAGTAAACTAGCATATGACAGCCCTCGAAATTCGAGTGCAAATTATAGGAAAATTTATTTTTTCATCAAATATAGACCCTAAAAGTATGCTAATCAAAATCAACACAAAAAACAAATTTAATTAACATACACGTAGCATTGTATAATTTTTTGTATGTGTTAGCAGCAACTTTAAATGCAATTTACTCAAAATAAAGGAAAAAAAATTAAAAATCTGTAAATCTGCAAAACGGCTAAAAAGAAATACCTTTCAAATAATGTGCGTTTGGTCAAAATCGGGATAAAACGGTAGAACAAAACATCGGTCACAAGACATCGCCTAGCCTCTTAATAATATAGATATGTATTTTACATGGATTATATAAATAATGAATTCATTTATAAAGTTATTGCCTTATATTAAGTTTTATCTGCGGCTACGGCCAATGGCCCACGCTTACAGCTGGCATGAAGTAAATATATAAACAAATAAATAAATAAATAATACAGCAATAGGCACACTTAATTAAACTTATGAAATTTATCATAGAAAATATAGAAAAAAAAGTTTTATTTTTGATTGCCAAAAAAAATTACCAAAACGAAAAAAGAAAGTTCACATCTCTAAATGGAAAATAAATAACCAATTTTGGTTAAAAACAGCCAAAACGCAAACGCTGCTCAAGTGTGATCCATTTTTTTCAACTTTCGGTAATCCATATATTCTTTGTGCTTTGGCTGTCCTCATTGTTTATTTGTATCTTTGATTTTAGTTTATTTTACCTAATTTGTGTAGTTTAGTTTATCACGAAATAATTTTTACTTTACATCTTATTATTAATATATCAAATTTTCATCTTCAAATGTACGAATACTTTTTCTAGCAAGTGTATATGTTTAATAATATATGTAATATATGTATAAAGCTTTGGGTTTCTTTAAACACACTCATATGGTTATGCAGTTACAGCTAACTGTAGCTGTAACCCCAGTTGGAACACGGGAAGAGTTACATATATAGAATTAAATAAATACATTTTAGTGCAAATTGCAATTGAATGGTTAATTTGTGATGCTTCGTGTTCGGTTAAAATCGAGTCATGTAATGAACGATAGTAATAGCATGTTTTGCTTGCATGTTATCAACTATGTGCTTCTATTAACGTGATTAATAAATGTATTTTGATGTTAGAGAATTATTAGAGTGTGCTGCTCTTTGATTCTTGATATCGTTCAAAATAACGAAAAGTCAACTAGTGGAACGAAAAAAATTAAAATTTTTTTTATCCTTAAAATCTGTACTACATATCGATTATTTTTCAGTTATCTGAAAAATTTATCGTATATACTAAATGAGGGCCCGAGCCCAGTTAACTATCTGGTAACCTTTTCTGGGAGTATGTACAAAATATTTCACTAAATTATTACATTATTTGTTTATTTGATCCATTCCAATGTGTTCGTTTGCATATACTATTGGGCACAATCAATTATTATATACATATGTACATTATGTACATAATATATATTAAATATATGGATGGATATTATATTAAAACGTTTACTTAAAAGATATAAAAATGTTACTATTTCTAATGACAACATTAAAATAACAAAAGCTTTTAAGAGTCTGTGCTACACATCAACGTTGACCTACTTTATGGCAAAGAAATTGCAATGAAAATAAATTATCATCTATCGGAAAGTTATAATCATCCATTGTCATTGGTATTGAATTCATGCATATGCTCATAAACGCACTGATGGGTTGGTATCAACGCTGAAGTTTTTGTTGATGATTTTTGTGAAAAAAATGGTTCTATAAATATAAGCGTAATTGCAAAGAAAAATTCATAAAAGTTCAAGAATTCCTTCCAAATAATGATTATGTGAATAGCGAAACGAATTCATCTATACCATTTACTCCAGTTTGCTTAGAATATCCCAAAGTAAAAATTTGGTCTCACATAACTTCAATATTTTATCAGCTAAAGAGTTTTAAACATTTAAATTAACATTTTTTCAAAATTTAAAACATTTGCCATTTTAAAAAAAAATACCCAAAATTCAAATAGTTATCCCGATTAAAAAAGTTATCCGAATTATTTTTATTTATATTATGTTATAATTATTAATGAAATTTTGATTTATGTTTAAATTTTAATACCTTTCACCCCAGTATGCAGAGGGTACAAAGAAGTTTGTCATTCCGTTTGTAATAATTAGAAACAAATTTTGGACCCTATAAAATATATATATTTGTGATCCTTATAACAAGAGGAGTTGATATAGCGATGTCCGTCTGTCCGTCTGTGGAAATCACGACAGGGAGCAAAAATTCACCAACATTTAACACAAATAATGCTATACTACGTAGTTGTCAATAAAAAAAAACAATGTACATTTACGAAAAAAATTGTAAGTATTAATATATTTAAATAAAAACAACAATAACTTTTGATGTTTTATTTTTTGTGTGTAATATTTACATATACATACATACATATACTAAACAATAAATTAATATACACTAGCAGATTCCAGCCCTCGAAATTCGAGTGCGAATTCTAGGAAATTTTATTTTTTCATTAAATAAAGACCCTAAAGGTATGCTAATCAATTATAGACAATTCACAAATCAACACAAAAAAACAAACTTATTTTTATTGCAAATACATTAACAAATTTAATAAACACACACATAGCATTGTATAATTTTATGCATGTGTTAGTAGCAATTTTAAATGCAATTTTCTCAAAACAAAGGAAAAAATTTAAAAATCTGTAAATCTGCGAAATGGCTAAAAAGAAATACCTTTCAAATAATATACGTTTGGTCAAAATCGCGATAAAATGGTAGAACAAAATATCGGTCACAAAAAATCGCCTAGCCTATTAATATTATAGATATATTTTATATATGTAAGTGTATACATATATTCTTTATACATATGTATTAGGGCGGGTCGATTTGTAGGAAGGCAAACAAAATCGCCCAAGTGACAAGGAAAATCGTATTCAAGGGATCAAAATAAGAAACTTTGCCCAAGAAACCATACCTCTAAAACGAATTCTGATGTCCCTACTTTTGACCTGTCTGTCTGTCTGTCTGTCTGCCATGGGGCAACCACATTCCCCCTCATGCAGTTGATCTGAAACTTGGCCCATAGTGTTGTTGTGACTACAGATTAATTTTGAGGTAGTCACGCAGAGTCACGCATAGTTACGGAGTGATCTAAAAGTTATTTACCCACATCCGATCGATCTTTTTGAATAACATCATATAGTCAAGGCGTATGATTATTATATATTAGCAGAGTAGAAGATACGTATACGTATGAGTGTTAATTTTAATATTAAATCAAACATAGTCAGCCCAATTCTAAACAAAAAAATGGTGATTTTTTGAAATGTTTGCATAGGGAACCCCCAGGAGGTTCCACAGGGTGTGCCACTGGCAAGGGTGGGTCGGCCCTCCAAAGTTAGTGGGGGTCCATCACACATTTGGACCCGATTGGGGCACTCTAAATGGCTCAAAGTGAGACAGACAGACAGACAGGTCAAAAGTCGGGACATCAGAATCCGTTTTAGAATATGGTTCCTCGGGCAAAGTTTCTTATTTTGATCCCTAGAATACGATTTTCCTTGTCACTTGGGCGATTTTTAAATCGACCCGCCCTAATATGTATATTCTTAATACCGGAATTTATAAATAAATGGTTATATTATTTTATTTATATAAAATTGTACAATATGTATTTTGTTTTAGGAAAAATACATTTCTTTTGTATTAACAGACAGAGTGTCACTTCATTTTGCTCAGTGTTGCTATGCCACAGTAGATGGCGCCACAATTTTGGTTCTTTACAATAGTTATTTCTATTTTAACATGACTGTCAACATTTTCAATTAGACATCAAACACAACAATGTTAAGAGTATACACAGGGCTGGTCTTTTATTTCATACGTTTTTCCATTATTCTTTTACAGATATGACCATAAGTTTGACATATTAACTTCTTGTTTTGTTTACAAAATAGAGTTACCGAGTTAATTAATGAGTTTTTTTTTCTTTCAAAACAGTTCTACGTCGTTATATAAAATTATTATTCTGCTTTTCCTAAAAAATATCTGATGCGATTTCATATAATTTTTAAAAATTGTTTATAATTACTAAAGCATTACTATTGACATAAATTCAAAATTGCATCTTTTAAATTTTCCATTCAAATTTAAGAAAATATCAATTCTAAAAATTGGAATTCAGATTTCCAATTATAAATTAGATATAATATCAATTAAATTTAAAAAAAATAAAAAAATTCTTAACAAATAACCATAAAAAAATTTTTTTCTTAAACAAGTAAGTTTTCTTAAAAACCTACCCTTTTTAAAAAAGAACATTTTCTTAGAAAGTATTTTTTTAAAGTACTCTTTTTTTTTAAAAAAAGTACCTTTTTATAATGATGTAAATTTTCTTAGAAAGTTACCTTTTCTCAAACAAGGATCTTTTATATGAAATAAATTTTTTTAATTAATTTTTTTTTTAAAGTAAATTCTTTTAAAGTACTTTTTAAAAAAAAGCACATTTTGCTGGTATATGGCAAACCAAAAATTGCCAAGATTTTTATAAACTTTTATTTTGAAATACCGATAATTTTTAGCTCTCAAAACATTGAAAAGTATTATTCCTTATTGTGACTATTGGTATTCTGTTGTAACGCATTGAACAATCAATTGCGACCCCATAAAGTATTTGTATTCTTAATCCCTATAACAACTCGAGTCCATATAATGTCCGTACATGCGTCGGTCTATCTGCCTTTTGAAATTACGGTCATTCAACAAAATAAACCATTTAACTGGGTAAAGTTAAAATACTATTTTTTGTCGTTGGTATTTGAAATAGGTTAAATCGGGCAATACTATGTCAAGATATGGTCTAAAATAAGGAGATACCTCCAAAAATGCTAAAAAATCAGTGTATTTGCTGAAATAATTTGTTAGTAAGTTTAACAAATTGTTTACTTTTTTAAATATTTTGTTTATATATATTATCAATACTCAAGCCGAGGTGGAGGGTATCAAGCCGAATTTAACACTCTTACTTGTTTTATAAATAAAATCAATTAAACGAAAATAAGTAACAAACAGTTTGTCGGTCTACATTCGAATAAATTAAAATAAATCATAAGCACGATTTAGACATTTGTTCTACCGTTTTACCCGATTTTGACCAAACGTATATTATTACTTAGATTTACAGATTTTTAAATTTTTTCATTTATTTTGATAAATTGCATTTAAAGTTGCTACTAACACACAAATAAAATTATACATATGCTACGTGTGTGTTTATTAAATTTGCTAAGGTGTTTGTTATCTTCATTCACAATAATAATAAACCATAAAAGTGTTGGTTTGTGAATTGGCTAAGTCGAAAAATAAAGCCGCCTAGAATTTGCACTTGAATTTCGAGCGCTGGAATCTGCTAGTAACTATAACTTTATGTATATTCTCACTAATACTGCTTATTTTTTCCAACAAATTTAAAAGTTTATTTACTCATGAGCATTCCTAAAAAAAGGTCAGTATCACTGCAGTCATTAAAATAGCAATGATTGTGTTTAAAAAATTAAATATTGGTATAATTATTGAAACAATTCAATTCTTTATCTAGCATTAACGTAAAGACAAATTAAAAAATATATTTTTAGGGCCGTATGCAAAAAAAATAATTAAAGTGTACTTCAAGTAGACTTTATTGTATGTTTTTCATACAAAATTTGTTGATAAAGTCTACTTGAAGTACACTTTAGCTTTTTTGCAAACGGTCCTTAGAGTTTAGGATACATTTTCCTTGTCTACTTAAATATTAAATAACAACTTCTATAATTAATTTGCATTTTTATTAACATTTTTTAAAGATGGAGGCAAAAATTTTCAAAAGGAAACCTGTGTTTGTTTTTTTGTATAAAAGAAGAATTAAAGTAAGACGATGAAATTACGATGAGATTAGCTCATTAAAATGATTGTGCTCAGAGTTGCGACATCTGTTGTAAAAGTTTGAAGTAAGCTTTTTAATACGGGTGTTGTCTAGTTCGACGTTGGCGATATTGTGTAACCGTTGGGTGGAACAATCCCAAGGCAAATTTTGAATCATTTTTAACAGCTTGTTTTGGGTTATTTGCAATTTTTTTGTGACACTGTGCTGCAGTAGACCACAAAGGAGCACCATAAAACCTAATGGCGTGAAATATTGATTTTAATATAAGGGTTTTGGTTCCAGTACTCAGTTTAGATCTTCTGTTTATTAAAGGGCATAGCAATTTTATTATTTTGTTAATTTTGTACCAATAAAGGGATCTAAAATCACACCCAAATATTTTACTTTGTTCCACCACGGGACTAAATTATTATTAAACGAAATTGGTTGCTGAGGTAAGAAGCAAGATTTACGTCGTCCAGAAATGTCGATTGCTTGGGTTTTTGCGAATTTACGATTATTTTCCATTTTGTGAATTAGGAAAGAATTTCCGCTAATGCGCATTGAAGGCTGGAGAGAACATCTGTTGAAAGGATGCCTGAACTGAGAATAGCAGTATCATCAGCAAAAATGGAAGTAGCGCAATTATTTAATGATGGGAAATCACCTGTATAGATATTGTATAATATTGAAGAAATGCATGAACCCTGTAGGCAACCATTGTAAATTTCTTTTTGTGTAGAATGTTCGTATCCAATGTGTACTTCAAAAACACGATTCGAAACAAAGCTGTGGATCATTTTAGTAATCTGTGTTGGGAAATTAGAATTCATCATTTTAAATACCAATCCGTTGTGCCATACCGAGTCAAAGGCAGCTTTAATGTCCAGCAGAACCATACCAGTAGATTTTCCATTATTAAAATTTGAAGTTACTAAGTCCGCATTGGGACCAGTGGATGAACTGTGTTATGTTTTCTATGAATTCCGAATTACTGCTTTGGTAAAATATCATATACATCAATAAAACAAGTAAGAAAATAATAGTCGGTCTAGACCGACTATACGATACCCTATACCATGCGTTTAGAAACCCTATCTCTTAGGCCCAACTAACTGGACATTGAAAATGAGCAAAAACCAAATTTTGGTGGGATTTTTATAAATTTTTTTGGCTGCAGATATGAAAAAGTTCATATCGGATACTATATCTATAAAGGGACTAGGTCCAAAAATGGACCGATCCTGATCATGTTTGGTAAAGTCTCTTGTATTTTGCAAAAATATGTACAAACAAAATTTGAGAAGAATCAGTGCAATATTTTTGTTTTTTAATAGATTTAATTGAAGATCGGGAAGCAGCTCTATATGGGGTCAAAGGGATCATTTTTGGACTACTCATTAGTGGATGTAATGAACACATATAAACCCAATTTGAGTTAGATCTATATGACAATTTGGATCTTATGGCAATTTATGTCGATTTCATATGGGTAATTTGTATGGGGGCTAGGTCTGAACATGGACCGATTCTCACCAATTTCAATAGCGTTCATCCCATGGTCGATAAAAGCTTATATACCAAATTTCGTCAAAATATATTCATATTTGCGACCTGCAGTTTGATTACAAGCTTTACATGGACACACAGACGGACGGACGGACGGACGGACGGACATTGTTAAATCAACTCAGAAAGTGATTCTGATTCGATCGGTATAATTAAAGATGGGTCTAGGTCAAATATTTTTGGTTGTTACAAACAGCAGCACAAAGTCATTATACCCAAACCACATAGTGGTATAGGGTATAATTAGTAAGATGTAAGTAATGAGTATAAAAGGCTTATTGGCCTGTAATAATAAGGAAAATCGGCTTGTTTGTTTGGCTTTCTTATTTGTATGACCTTGGAATTTTAAAATATTTGTGGATAATAGCTGATTCGAAGACACGAGTTGAAAATATCAGTAATATATTTAATCCCTTATTGCTCTAAACGGTTGATTTCAAATTGACTACCGCTGTTTTTGCCATGGAAATAGTTGATGCATCAAGTTGAGTACAGAAATTGACATGATTTAATATTGGTATATGATGGGCTTCCTTCTTTAAAATTTTTGAGATATTTCAAAAAGGAGAGCTTTAAAAGCTTGTTGATCCAGCAGTTATTTTGCATTTAATTATTTCTTCTAATATGCACTTGTTATACCATTTTGTACTAATTAGATATATCTCGAAAACGTTTCCCATTCCTCCTCAAAACATTCCTTATTTGAATCATATGTTTATATGTTGCGGTAGTGTAGGCGAGTTTGTTTTAATTATTTTGCTAGGAACGCTGAGATTACTTGCACCTTTGATGGTATCATTAAATGTTGAAATCCTTGACTCGATTTTTTCGCCGTTGTAATTATTATCACTGGCAGATTCCAGCCCTCGAAATTCGAGCGCAAATTCTAGGAAATTTTATTTTTTAATTAAATAAAGACCCTAAAAGTATGCTAATCAATTATAGTCAATTCACAAATCAACACAAAAAACAAACTTATTATAATTACAAACACATTAACAAATTTAACAATCACACACATAGCATTGTATAATTTTATGTATCTGTTAGTAGCAACTTTAAATGCAATTTACTCACAATTAAGGACAAATTTTAAAAATCTGTCAATCTGCAAAATGGCTAAAAAGAAATACCTTTCCAATAATATACGTTTGGTCAAAATTGGGATAAAACGGTAGAACAAAACATCAGTCACAAGAAATCGCCTAGCCTATTAATATTATAGATTTGGAATTATTAAATTTATTTTATTAAATGATGAATATCTGGACCAATTTGCTCTATTAAAAGCAAAATATGATTTTTACACAGGTCGGAAGTCTCGTTTTATAGTTATTTTAATAGGAAGATGATCGGAACTCAAATCATTGATTACTCTTATTGGTGAAAGGCAGTTTGCGATATTCGTTATAAATAGAACAAGTGTAGAGGCTTGTCTCCGAGGACCAGAAAGGATATAGGTATGGTCATTTGGGAAAGTTTATCAAAATTTTCGGAAATCATATTTTCTTAAAGAATATTTCCCTAACAATAATTATTGAAACAAAATGACAAAAAAAAAAAAACTAAAGTTAAGATCATTTCTTATTGTAATTAAACGAATTGGACTTTTGGACGTATTGTTCAACAAATTTGGAATTCAATTTCGATGGAAAGATGCTAAAATCTGGGAAATGGACCGAGAAATAAACCAAATTGGAGAATAATCTATACAATATTTTTGTGATTTTTATGGATTTAAGTGAAGATCGGGGATGCTGCTTAATATGGCGACTATGTATATAATGGGTCTTATATACACACACAAACCAAATATGAGCGATATCTATATGATAATTTGTATTATACGGCTATATAAGTCAATCTAATAGGGGTTATTTGTATAGGGACTAGGTCTGAATATGCACCGACCTATAACCTATGCCTGAAGCTTACACAAGTTCCAAATTTCATCAAAACATATTTATATTTGCGACCTGAAGTGTGATTACAAAGTTTGCATGGACAAACAGGAAGAAAGGCAGAAAGACGGAAGGACGGACGGACGTCGCTAAATCAGAAAGTGATTCAAAGTGACCACAGAGTGGTATAGATTATAATAAGAAGAAGGTATGAAGACAAATATCGAAATAAATATCTGTTAAGATTTTTAACAGAGCAGGTTAATGTTAATATTTTCTGTTAAGTACTAAATATTATCAAACAAAAATTTATAAAAAACGAATAATAAATAAATTTAGACTACAAATATATATCTGAGAAATAATAAATTTGTTTTATTATTATTTTCTAATTTCATATAAATAATAAAAATATTTGTTCGCATATAATTTCTGTGGTCACAAGCGATAACCGCCTAAGTTGACTTAAGAACGATTTGAGTTATGTATGCTATCATATTATACTAAAAACGCTTTATATTTACGTGAAATCCCCATTTCTCTAACACTGTTTATTAAAAAGTTATTAATGAAAACATTCTGACCTAAGTCGTAATGAAGCCCCATTACATTTATATAAAAAATTATTTTTCTCAAAAGCATGAATATCGACTTAGGCGGTTAATGCTTGAGACCACAGATTTATAAGAAAAATCTGTTTTTTCACTAGATATATGACAACCCGGATTCAGGTCGGCAGAAGCAACCGTTTTGGCCACATAAAAATAATACTTATAAAAAAAATCTGAACATAGTTTGTATGCCATTATAATATACTCCCATGGGGCTTTCTCCTTATATATGACAACCGGATTCAGGTCGGTTAGAAATAACCGTTTTGGCCAATTGAAAATAATATTAATAAGAAAACTCCGTTTTTTTTTTTATTTTGATCCTTTGCTTTTTTTCTTGAGAAACAATTGAATATATGTGGTATGCCATTATAATACACTCCCATGCATGGCACTTTCACCTTATATATGACAACCCGGATTCAGGTCGGTTAGAAATAACCGTTTTGGCCAATTGAAAATAATATTAATAAGAAAACTCCGTTTTTTTTTTTTATTTTGATCCTTTGAATTTTTTTTCCGGAGAAACAATTGAATGTAAGTGGTATGCCACTAGAATCTACTCCTATGGGGCCTTCACCTGATATATGACAACCGGACTCAGGTCGGCTATAAATAACCGTTTTGGCTACATGAACATTTCATGCTGTTATATGCGAATATACATTATTTTTTATATGAAATTAAAAAATAATAAAACAAATTTATTATTTGTCAGATATATGTTTATAGTCTAAATTTAATTCTTAAAATATTGAGATATTTGTTTTTACTTAAATAAAAATTTTGTTTGCTCAAGTTAAGTACTTAACCGAAAATATTAACATTAACCTTCTCTGTTAAAATTTGAAGAGATATTTATTTCGATATTTATCTTCACACTCTTATATGAGAATATTGTTGTTAGCTAAATATCACAAAATAATTATTAGGGTTGTCAATTTTTCGGGTCTTAACTTTAGTCAATTATAAATTCAAAAATGCTTTTATTGATCGATCATTAAATCAAGTTTTAAAAATTCTTCGTTCAATAAAACAAGAAGAAAACAAGTAACAGTGCTAAATTCGCCTATGATGAATCTTTGAAACCCTCCACCTGGGTTTAACGTTTGCATTACTATCTAGATTTATTGCACTATAACAAGTGCAAACAAGATATTTTTAAAAGCAAACATTTTAATAAACTTAATACTAAATTATTACAACAAACAGACTTAAAATTTTTTTAGAGGTGCCTCCATATTATAGCACATATCTTGGCACAATGATGCCCGATTTACCCTATTTTAAATACCAATCTGCTCGAAATAATGACATACAATATTACCCAGGTAAATCTTTTTTTTTTTAATGAGCGTGATTTCAGATAGACAGACAGACAGACGGGCCATCGCTTAATCGAGTTGATATATTCACCCTCTGCACAGTGCTGTGGACGATATAAAAATACAAAGAATATTCCGGCAAATTTATTTTATTTAAAAATTAAAAAACAATTCACTTTGAACAAAAAAGATTGAGATCATTTGTTTTTATATGAAAAGAGATTTTTAAATATTTTTGTAATTTTTTTATTTTTAGTTAAAAAAAAAAATAAAATAAACATAAAAACTTTGAACAATTGAAATCATATTTTTTTTGGATTTAAATGCAATTAATAAAAATTAGAAAGAAAAATTTAAAAGACTTTTTTTAACTATTAAAGATACAAATTTGTTTGATTTAGTATAAAAAAGTTTATTAAAAGTAAAATCTAATTTGTTTTTTTGTTTAAAGTTTTTGTTTTTAGAGAAAACTCTTTTCAGATTTTAGAATATACTCGTAACAAGTTAAGCCATCTATTTATTTGATTATATATAAACTAAGAAATATAAAAATATTCGCTTTCTTTTAAATACATTTACATATTTTTTGATTTATCTGATAAATCGACACAAATTGGTGGTTTAATTTTTTTGTCGAAAATCGGCATTTTTAAGTGGTTGGATCGAATTTTTTTATTTGATCGATTAATCGAATAACTGGTTGACTACCCTATTAAATGGATACTACTTTCAAGCAAATGCATGTTGCTTCCGGGTCGGTTTTATATAAATGCACAATTTTCATATTATGCTTTTAAGTGTATATTTTTGCATATTTTCTGATTTTTAGTACATACTTTTAAACTTTATTGCATATTTTTACCTTTTTAAAGAAATATAAAAAATATTTATTTATAAACAAATAAAAATGTAATTTTAATTTTAGTTTTAATGCATAATAATTTACAAGCGACTGAATTTTTTTATTTATTGTTTTTTTTTTTTTTAAATTGTATGTATATTTGAAGACATTTGCTAACTACTAACCAAATTTTTTTATTTTTCTAACAGACATATTTTTCAGTTTTAGAGCATATTTTTTTATATATGTAAATTTTTAAGTGGATATTTTCCATTTTATAGTGCATCAAAGTCACAGCCCTAGTAATCAGAAAACCTAAAATAGTAAATGAATTTCAAGGTTGCAATAAATATTAAATTAATACTACCACTTCAATTTCTGACATTATCATTCGCCTTGCCTATTATTCGAGTTACATACACAGGAGGGTAATTTCTTTCGAAATAGAGTTACATTGTAAACGCATAAAAGTTAACTGGGAGAACACATAGTCACAAATGTGTATCAACAGAAATATTTTGTACTTTGAATCTAAACAAATCAGCCAACGAAAATCTTTTAACTAAGCACATTTATTTCTTCAGGCAGCTAACAAACATTTTCATGATAAAATTTTCATCATGATTTACCCAATAGACCAAGTGGTCAGTTTATCATAAACAGTAGGATTGTTCAAATAATAGTGAAATGAAGCATAATTTAGTTCTCGAGAATTTTACCACTCGGCAAAAGAAGTGATAAGCGCAAACTAGACCATTTATAAAAAAAACGTTAAGAAAATTTAATTTCAATTATTTGGTCCTGCAATTTTTCAGTTATGCCTTTAGAAAGAATATATTTTTGTTGAAAATCAGATTTGTGAAATAATATTGCATTTCAGATTATGAAAATTTTGAAAATTAACTAATCGATATCATTCCATCAAAATATACTTATATTAGACCGCGCGAACCGATTAACAGAGATAATTAATCTGTTCTTTACAGCTTTTTAATGATGTATTAGTTAAATACTAACATTGCAAAAACAAAACTGCACATATTAAGCTCTGTTTAAATTATATCTAACATTGAGGATTTACTCGTATGTACAATCATTGGAGGAGAACTGTAAACTGTTTTTATTGAGAGAGAGAGAGTGACTTTTTGTTCCCAATTTTAGTTTTTCGAAATCTCAAAAACAAAACTTTTATACACACTGTTTTAGCACAGCCGACATAACGAACAAGGTATATCTTAGCAAAGAACAAAACTGATTTTTGGTACAATTTAATAAAATTTTTTTTAAATTTATATTTTATATACGATTATTAACAAATTAAAATAAATATATGCAATATTTTATACAGTTGTGGATTTATTAGAATTATAATATTTTTCCATTAATTAAAACACTGTTTCACTATTATTTGCAATAATTTTAAGGAACTACCATATACTACGTGGAATGAGAACTCCGTGGCCTAGCAATGAAAAAGATTTAAAATCAATTTTATTTTTCAAAGTAATCTTCGTTAAGTGAAATGCACTTATTCCAACGATGCTCTAACATCGTGATACCCTTGAAAAAATACGATTTGTAAAACTCCTTAATTTGTAGAAAAACTCTTTCCCTGGAGTTATCCTTTCAAGTTTGGGAACACAAAATAATCGCTAGGGATGAGATCAGGAGACTACGGGGGGTGAGGAAGCAATTCTTAATTTAAGGACAAAAGCACACGAATACGCCGCACTGTGGACCATATTTTGAGAAGGCGGCCAAAATTCATTGTTATGGTAACTGATTTTAAAGCCATGTTATTCACTTGAAAGTAAATATTAGTGAACGTCGGGAGCCAAAAAATTGCGACTCTATTTTAACTATATCACAGTGAACAGGATCTTCGAAAATGGACTTTCTCAGTATTTTGCTAAAATTAAAAATATCTTTTTAAATTTAAATTTTTAAATGACTGTAACTTTTTTGTTTTAAAAGATTTTAAAGTAAAATGAATTTTGTATAATTTCGTAACTTCTAAACTATTAGTATAAGGTCACTGAGTCGTTTCAAAATTAAAAAAAAAATTTTAAACAGGTAAAAATTTCCTGAAAATCTCCTACTTAATAGAGCATAACTCCTGCCCATCAGAAGCCATCAAAAACAAGTAAGAAAATTATAGTCGGTCTAGGTTGAAAAATGGACCGAGCCTGACCATATTTTGCAAAGTCACTTATATTTAAAAAAAAATATATACAAACCAAATTTGAGAAAAATCTGTGCAATATTTTTGTTTTTTGATAGATTTTAGTGAAGATCGGGAAACAGCTCTATATGGGGCCTATGAATAAGAATTGTCCTATAGGTATTATTTTTGGAGTACTGATTAGTGGATATTACAAACACATAAACCCCAATTTGACTGAGATCTATATGATAATTTGGATTTTATGGCAATTTATTTCGATTTCATAGGGGTCATTTGTATGGGGACTAGGTCTGAACATGGACCGAATTTCACCAATTTCAACAGCGTTCATCCTATGGCCAGTGAAAGCGTATATACCAAATTTCGTCAAAATATATTCATATCTTCGACCTGTAATTTGATCACAAGTTTTTGTGCAAAATTTATGAGTACAAAAGTTTTCCACTATGTGGTTAGAGTCTAATGAGTTTGCCCTGCTGTTTGTAACTACCAAAAATATTGGACCTATACGGATCGACTCAAGATCTTTCTGTGTTATGAATAAAAAAGATGGTCGTACCGGGGTATTTTTTTTTTGCGTGAGTTTATTTGTTTTTTATACTGACACAAAAAGGAAACGGTAGAGTTGACATGAGTTATTATATACTTATCAAAAAGGGGTGAGTCATAATGCGCTTAATTGTTAAATTATATTAATGTGTAAAATCTTTTTTATTTTGACAGGTACATTTGCATAGGAATTCTTCAAAAACATTAATAGTCGGAACTTGAGTTATATACCTGACAAAATGGGGAAAAAAATAAATAACAGGTAAATGGTAAAAAAAAACTATTGCGACACACCCTTTTAAGATATGAGCAGGTATGCTTCACCTTTTCAAAGAGGTTAGGGTCTGGGTTTTTTATGCTTCAAAAAGAAGTAATAAAAGATAAAATGTTGTAATTTACATAATTGCAAGAAAGAGTATTCAAAATAATGTTTCCACAATTATTATTCATTACAGTTTGAACAATAGCTAAGTACTGTTATAAAGATCTCGCTGATATATATTCTCAACAAAAAGATTTTGGCGATATAATTTTGCACTTACTGAGCAACCATTTCTTTAAGAATTGTAGCCTGCAAGAAATTGTAAAAAGAAAGCAAAAAAAGCAACTTCAAGAAAAATATCTACAGCTAGGCCTCATAATCGACCAACCAAATAAAAGAGAAGGAAACTCAAATGGTTGAAATACTACAAGGAGATATTTTTCCGATCCAGAAACTGCAGCATCTGGTGTTGATCATGAATTAATAAGACGATTCAAAATCATATTACAAGTTCTTGCATGCAGCAGAAAGATAAATGCAAAAAAATTTGAAGAGTACGCCAATAAAACAGCTACTCTTGGAGATATGTGCCATCCACAGTTCATAAAATTTTGTACCATGGGGAACAAATAATTCAGAGCAATATGCTACCAAGAGGAGGAGATCTGTCTGAAGAAGCGCAAGAAAAAAGGAACATAGACTACAACACAACACAAGAAAAATGTCCAAATGTTGCACTAATGAAGACCTTATCACTATTTTGTTGTGCACTTCAGATCCATATATGTGAAACACTCGACAAAAATGGAAAACTACCTCTATTGAATTAGGCGAAGAAGCTAAATAATTTCTAGAAGATGAAAATCAAGGCTATTTAGAAGAAAAGAATTAGTTGTAAAATTAAGTGAAAAAATAAAATATTATACAACAACAAAATATTATATTTAAAAAAAACCTTTTTTTACCTTTTAACACTTCACTTTTGTACTAAAATTCAACTAAAAATTAAAATGCATTTTAAACCCTCCATAACTTTTTTTATTATCGGTCGATATTTACGTTTTATAACAAAAATTAAAGGCTAAAGTCCCACCTACCAAACAAGAAAAACGCATACCAAAACTCCAATCCAAGCAAAAGTTATGGATTTTTGACCGCCTTCTCGTGAAATGGTCCACTGTACGCCGGTGCATTGTCATTATGGCAAAAGTTTTTTTCTTATTTAAGATGGGTCATTTTCTCTTAATTTCTTCATACACTCTCCAAAAACTCTACATAATACTTGTCAATTATTGTTTTTCCTTTCTCCAAGTAATCAATAAATATTATACCACGCGCATCCCAAAAAAACAAAATGGTCATTACCTTTCCAGCCGATTGTTGGGTCTTTGGCCGCCTTGGTCGGCTGTCGCACTCTTGTAACCACTCCGCAGACTGTCTATTTGACTTCGGTGAATAATAATGAATCCACGTCGCGTCCGTTGTTATAAATCGACGGTAATTTCCGTTGAATTTACTTTCAACATCTCCAAGGCATGCTTTGAATCATAAACACGTTTCAGTCCTTGTTCAGCTATTAAAAATCGAGGTACCCATTGAGCAGAAAGCTTTTTCATATTTAAGTGATCATGTAATATATGTATGCCTGCCTCACTCTGTTGATATTTTTATGATGCCAGCTATCTCACTCACTTTAATCTTTCGATCATCCAATACAACCTGATGCATTTTTCCTACGTTCTCTGCGGTAACTGCCTGATTTGGATGACCAGGAAGATCTCCATCATTTGTTATTGTACGACCACGTTTAAATTCCGAATACCACCCTTTAATCATTGAATGTGACGGCGAAGATTTACAATAATATTTATCAATTAATTTTTTGACTTGGACAGTATATTTTCGCACAAAAAAACAATTTTTAATCAAAACACGATAATCATTGCAATCTATTTTTCCTCAAACTTTTAAAGTTTATATATCATTTTTATAACGGTAACTTTTTTTAATGAAATGTCAAGAATTTAGACAAAGTTTCTGTATTTTGACAAAATCACTGAATAAATAGAAAAACATTGGCACAAAATACATTTGATAATTTCTGAAAATCAATTGATATTTTCTTAAATATATTTTCGCTAGTTTATGAAAATAAATTGAATTTTATTAAAAGAAAAACATATGTACCTTATTTTGAAAATTATTTAATCTTATTTAGTGCCATTAAAAATATGTATTAGACCGCACGAAGCGATTACCGTTTACTTGAATTAGCAGCACTTTTGACTTTCATTTTATTTAACAGAAATATTCATTCTCTTCTCTATATTCCTTAAAATAATGTGTTAGTTAAATACTAACATTACAAAAACAAAACTACAGTTATTTAACTCTGGTTAACTTTTATATAACATTGTTGATTTATTTAATGCCAATGTAAAACTTATAGTTGTACTAATAAAGCAAACTTTTTTTTGGCAAAATATATCATTATTTTTTAATTTTTATTATGGCAAATAAATTTAAAAAATGCAATAAACATTTCCAAACATTTTACTTGCGTTGTGTGAAAATGTAAATAAATTAAAAGGATATATGTATATGAACATTAAACTTAATAAAAACGTGATATAGAATACATAAAAATAACGTGATGTATTTTAATTAAAATTTTTTAAAAACTTTTATTTTCAAAGTAGCCTAAATCTAAGAGTTTTAAAAGTGCTTTGAATTTAAATAATTAGATTAACTGACTTTTATAAACTTAAAAACAGTTATTTAAATTCTTAATTTAGGATTACAGCAACTAAAAATTCCCAGTAATATAGATTTACCATATTATGGCTATGTGTGTAATTATAAGGAGATAATTAAAGGGTACCTTTTTTCGGGAACTAGACCATTTTTTTCATATTTAAATTCAAAATATACAATCGACATTTTTAATTTTTAATTTGCATTTTGTGAAAACGTAAATAAATTTGAAATATATGTGAACATTAAACTTATTAGAAAGGCGATTTATTTTAGTTTCAATTTTTCAAGATTGTTATCTTCATAATAGCAAAAATCTAGGGATTTTATTAAATATTTTGGAAAAAAGTAGGTTGTTTAATTCCATAGACTAAAAAAAGTAAAATTATTTCAATTTTAATTAAGGAATTGCTTGCATAATTCCTGCAATTTTTCAGTTTACTAATACAGCTTCAAGTTATAAAATTATTAAAAAACATACCTTATTTTGAAAATTATTTAAACTTAGTTAATGCCACTAAAAATATTTACATATATTAAACCGCGCGAACCGATTACCGTTTATTTGTCTTAACAGAAATATTTACTCTTCTCTATATTCTCTCAAATGATGTGTTAGTTAAATACTAACATTACAAAAACAAACTTCACTTACATATTTAACTCTAGTTAAATCTTATATAACGTTTTATGTAACATAATCTATTTCTAGTGAACATCACTTTTGTGGTGCTTAATTTACTCAGAGAGAAATAGGGAATGATTTTCTGTTCCCACTTTTTTCTTTCTCAAAAACAAAAACACAAAACTTTATTGCGTATTCACTTGTTTTGCAAAAACAAAATAAAGAATAACAGCAGTAACAAGAATTATTTCACAATGCAAATTTTTTGTAAGAAAACTTTTATTATATTTGTTATTTTTAACAAATTGAACAAAATATGCAATATTTTATATAAAAACATTATTGTTATTAGAACTAGAATATTTTTTTATTAATTATAACACTCTCACTATTAGTTACAATATTTTTATACGGGCGACACGAAAACACGTCTTACGCCAATTAAAGAATTACCGAAACTAAAAATTGTCTGTAATAGAGTTACCGTATTGCGGTTATGTGTGTACTAATAAAGGGAATCTTTAAAGAAATGTTATTTTGACAAAATAAGTTCATTATTTTTGAATTGTTACTATTTTACTAAACTTGTACTTGCGTTGTGTTACATATTAACACAATAGATTTTAACAAATATATGAACATTAAACTTAATAAAAACGTAACTTACTTTAATTTAAACTTGTTTAAAAATAATTGTATTAAAAATATTATAAATCTAAAGGTTTTTTAATTATTTTGCATTAAAAAAATAAATTATTTCAATTCTAAATTAAAGGATTATAGCAACTAAAAATTGCAGCTAATATAGAGTTACCATATCTTGGTTATATGTTTACTAATAAGGAGATCATTAACTAGCGCCTTTTTTTCAGAAACAAGACCATTATTTTTCAGTATTTAAATTCAAAAAAGCAATCAACATTTTCAAGTTTTAATTTCCATTGTGTGAAAATGTGAACAGATTTAAAAAGTACTATTGATATTTAAGTACAACGATAAAGACCACTTCTATAAATATTTTAAGAGCAGATTTGAATTTCGAAAACTTGGCAGAATTGCTTGCATAATTTCTACAATTTTTCAGTTAAGTATAAAGATTTCAGGTAATAAAATTATAAGAAAAAAAAAACATACCTTAAAATGAAAATTATTTCATGCCACTAAATATATATATATGTATTAGACCGCGCGAACCGATTACCGTTTATTTGAATAAACAACACTTTTGCACTTTAATTTTATTTAACAGAAATATTCACTCTCTTCTCTAATTTCTTTCCAATGATGTGTTAGCTAAACAAGAATGATAGAACTAAAGATTACGCCATCACGCAGACAAAATTGAAATTTTCTGCGCAGGCTGGCTCTGTGACGTCACGCCAACTGTATTCCTATTAGCTAATAATTTCCATACACATAAACATAACAGTGGGGCAATTTATTATTTTTCTCCTCAAATTATTTGTTAGCAAAAAATTTTATTTGTATAAACTTGTTCATTTATTTACTTTAAAACATGCGCATGCCGTAATCTTTATTTTACCATTCTCATTACAAAAACACACTTCACTTACATATTTAACTCTGGTTATAACATTTTATATAACATAAGTTATTTCTAGTGAACATCACTTTTGTGATGCTTAATTTACTCAGAGAGAAATAGAAAATGATTTTCTGTTCCCACTTTTTTTTTCTGAAAAACTAAAACACAAAACTTTAATGCGTATTCACTTATATTATATATATATTATATATATTAACTTATATTATAATTGTTATTTTTAACAAATTCAACAAAGTATGCAATATTTTATACAAAAACACTATTGATATTCGAAATATAATTTTTTTTATTAATTATATCACTCTTTCACTATTATTTGCAATATCTTTATGCGGACGACACGAAAACACGTCTTACGCCAATTACAGAATTACCGAAACTAAAAATTGTCTGTGATAGAGTTACCGTATTGCGGTTATGTGTGTACTAGTAAAGAAATCTCTTTTTTTGCAAAATAAATTAAAAATGTAATCAAAATTTTTAAGCTTTTTCTTGCGTTGTGAGAATATATAAAAAGATTTTAAAAAATACATGAAAATTAAACTTAATAAAAACGTGATTTACTTTAATTTATATTCGTTTAAACATTTTTATATTCAAAATAGTACAATCGTAGGGTTTTTTTTAATTGTTTTGCATTAAAAAAATAGATTGACTAAATTTTTTAAACTTAAAAAAACTAAATTATTTCAGTTCAAAATTAAAGAATTTCAGCAAATAAAATTTCCGGTAATATAGAGCTACCATATTATGGTTATGTGGTTACTAATAAGGAGATCATTAAATTCGCCTTTCCTTCGGAAACTAAACCTTTATTTTGAATTTTTAATTTCAAAAAATGCAATCAAAATTTTTAAGTTTTAATTTGCATTTTGTGAAAATTTAAATAGATTTAAAAAAATATATCAACATTGAACTTAATAAAAATCTGATTTATTTCAATATAGAGCTTTATTAAATGCTTGGGATAAAAATAGATTGACTTTATTTTATAGACAAAAGAAAATTAATTCAATTTTAAATTAAGGAATTACAGAAACTACAAATTGACAGTAATAAAGAATTACCATATTGCGGTTATGTGTGTGCTAATAAGGTCATGGAAGTAAACATTATTTTTTGAATTTTTATATGGCAAATAAATTTAAAAAATGCACTTATTGTATTGCGTGAAAGGTAAAAATAAATTTAACATATATAATAAAACGTGATTTATTTTTATTTAATTTTTTTTCAAGATTTTATTTTCAAAATATCATAAACATGGGGGTTTTTCAATGGTTTTGGATTAAAAAATTATATATTGATAATTTATGAAATTGATATTTTCTGAAATACAATGGATAATTTTTGAAAATCAATTGATATTTGCTTAAACATGTTTGATAGTTTCTGAAAAAAATTGATGTTTTCTAAAAATCATTTGATCATTTCAGAAAATCCATTGATATTTAAGTACAGTGATAAAGACCATTTCTATAAACATTTTAAGAGCAGATTTGAATTTTGAAAATTTAGCAGAATTCCTTGCATAATTTCTACAATTTTTCAGTTAAGTATAAAGATTTCAGGTTATAGAATTATAAAAAAAACATACCTTAATTTGAAAATTATTTCATGCCACTAAAAATATATATGTATTAGACCGCGCGAACCGATTACCGTTTATTTTAATAAACAACACTTTTGTACTTTCATTTTATTTAACAGAAATATGCAATCTCTTCTCTATATTCCTTCAAATGATGTTTTAGCTAAACAAGAATGATAGAACTAAAGATTACACCATCAAGCAGACAAAATAGAAATCTTCTGCGCATGCCGGCGCTGTGACGTCAACTGTATTCCTATTAGCTAATAATTTCCATACGCATAACATATATTATTTTTCTCCACAATTTATTTATTTTAATTTATTTATTTTAAAACATGCGCATGCCTTAATCATTACCATTACCATTCTTGTTAGTTAAATACTAACATTACAAAATCAAACTTCACTTACATATTAAACTCTGGTTAAGTTTTATATAACATTTTATACAACATAATCTATTTCTAGTGAACATCACTTTTATGGTGCTTAATTTACTCAGAGAGAAATAGGGAATGATTTTCTGTTCCCACTTTTTTATTTTCTCAAAAACAAAAACACAAAACTTTAATGCATATTCACTTGTTTAGCTTAAGAGCAAACAAAAACAAAATAAGGAATAACAGCAGCAACAAGAATTATTTCACAATGCAAATTTTTTGTAAGAAAATTTATATTATAATTGTTATTTTTAACAAATTCAACAAAATATGCAATATTTTATACAAAAACACTATTGTTATTAGAAATATAATATTTTTCACTATTATATACAATATTTTTATGCGGACGACACGAAAACACGTCTTACGCCAATTAAAGAATTACCGAAACTAAAAATTGTCTGTAATAGAGTTACAGTATTGCGGTTATGTGTGTACTAATAAGGGGAATGTTAAAAGGAATCTTTTTTTTGCAAAATAGATCATTTTTATTATGACAAATAAATTAAAAATTTAATCAATATTGTTAAGCTTTTACTTGCGTTGTGTGAATATGTAAATAGATTTTAAAACTTAATAAAAACGTGATTTACATTAATTTGAACTTGTTTAGAGGTTTTCTAATTGTTTTGTTTTAAAAAATAGATTGACTTAATTATTTAAACTTTTTTTAAAAATAAATTATTTCAATTTTAAATTAAAGAATTTCAGCAACTAAAATTTCCGGTATTATAGAGTTACCATATTATGGTTATGTGTTTACTAAATTACCATTTACACGATACCACTCAGTCGTATGATTTTTCGATATAAAAATCCGATGAAATTCATCGAACTGCCATAAAGTCCTACCGACATTATTTCTGTATAACTGCTTAGTCCATTTACACCATCACACTCAAGTCTTATTACAACAGCTGTTTAGAATAACAAACAAATTTATTTTGAAATTTATATTATATTTTCACTTTCTTTGTTTTGTTTACTTTTTTTTTTAATATTACCAAAAAAAAAACAACTCTGGTGTCCGATGAAAACGGCAAGTTTTTAGAAATGTTTCGAAAACCTTCGGACTTCGAAATAAAATCCTACAGACTGTTTATTTGATAACATAAGCCTTTTACATGATACGACTATTTCATAATACTCGACTTTTTGACAGGTCGTATTACAAAGTGTGATAGTGTAAACTGGCCTTAACAAGGAGATCATTCAAAGGCACTTAATTTTTGGAAACTAGACCATTTTTTGAAAGATTTCAATTCAAAAAATGCGATCAACATTTTTAAGTTTAATTTGCATTGTGTGAAAATGTAAATAGATTTTAAAAAAATATATCAACATTGAACTTAATAAAAATCTGATTTATTTTAACATATTTTTTTCCAAAGTTTTTTTTAAATGGCATAAATATAGGGTTTTTAAATTATTTTAGATAAAAAAAATAGATTGAGTAAATTTTATAAAGTAAATACTAAACTAAGGAATTACAGCAACTAAAAATTCCCTATGATATAGAGTTACCATACTGTGATTATATGTGTACTAATAAGGAGATCATTAAAGAACCTTTTTTGGGACAAGAAAACATTATTTTTGGATTTTTATTATAGCAAATAAATTTAAAAATCGCAATCAACATTTTTAAATTTTAATTTGCATTGTATGAAAATTGAAAAAAATATGTGAACATTGAACTTAATGAAAACATGCTTTATTTCATTTTCAATATAGCACGAAAAACAGAGATTGACTAAATTTTATAAACTTAAAAAAAATTATGTACAGTCAAAAATTCAAAGTGTCCTAATCCGGGAATTTTTAATAGTATTAAGGAGGAAGCAGAAAGTTCCTGGGAAAAATGTTTACTCTGTAGAACTATATGTAAGTTATTGTGTACTCGTTAACAGCATCTAATATTACTAGCAGATTCCAGGCCTCGAAATTCGAGTACAAATTCTAGGAAATTTTATATTTTCATTAAATAAAGACCCTTAATGTATGCTAATCAATTATAGCCAATTCACAATTCAACACAAAAAACAAACTCATTTGTATACAAACACATTAACAAATTTAATAAACACACACATAGCATCGTATAATTTTATGTATGTGTTAGTAGCAACTTTAAATGCAATTTACTCAAAACAAAGGAAAAAATTTAAAAATCTGTAAATCTGCAAAACGGCTAAAAAGAAATACCTTTCAAAAAATATACGTTTGGTCAAAATCGGGATAAAATGGTAGAACAAAATATCAGTCACAAGAAATCGCCTAGCCTATTAATATTATAGATATGCTACTTTCTTGGCTTAAACAGTTTAAATTTGAACGTCCTTAACATACAATTTGTGGTCACAAGAGCTATATGGAAGAAAAATTGCATATATGTACATATCTTTATGAATATATGTATGTATGTATATGTGAGTATGTTTACACATTAGTAAACTTTGTAAAACATACAAAAAATCTTGTAGGTTAAACTGTTGTTAGCTAATTTGTTATGATACAAAGATGAAGATACTTAAAGTTAAACAAGAAAATTGTTTTGTTATACTTATGTCAATTGTGACATCAATTAAAACAGACACATTACAACAACATTTGAACCAAAAATACCGAAGTAGATAAGAAATGTTCGAAAAAATTAAGTAAATATTACAAGCAGCTTGTTTGCACAAAAATTAAATGCATTTGGATACGTATTCAAATTTAGTAAAAAAAAAAAATATACTCGAATTATTAACTAATCTAAATATTATTTTTAATTACGTAAATTAAAATCACAATTATTTAGTAATTAATTTGTTGTTGTTTTTTTTTTTTTTTAATAACTTTTTAGTTAAATATAAATCAGGCATATAATCATCGTTTCAGTATAAATTTTAAATTATGAAAATTGTTTTAATTAAATAAAATCTCATTTACATTAAGTTTGTTTATTTAACAGTTGTATTATCATAATTCATACATAGAAAAACACACACCACACACACACACACATACATACATCCATGAATACATTTATAACCAAATGATAACAGCAAAAAAAAAAAAAAGTCACCATTAATATGGTGAAAAAATACAATTAAAATACATGCTAAATAAAGTTATTCTCTAGTTAAATATAATATATCTCTTCTACGAATATTAAAACACAAATAGAATAAAGCTTAGAATTCACCAAGTTCTACACTTGATCATTTCGTTCAGCATTTAGTTTTTTTTTGCGTGTATAGTTTTTATTCGTACTCATTGAAGTCAGTAACATAATCTGAGAATTTCTACATAAATACTTATGTATGTATATAATACTTTCATGTATGTATGTATGTGGCATTGCATTTAATACAAAAATATTAATTAAAAACTATTTATAATGTCAATATGCTGCACTACTCGTATCAAATGGAAATATTGTGAGAAAATATATTTGCACCAATAAATACAGTTCCTGTTCAAAAGATTATGACCAATAGCGCTACTTGTAGGAATTTTATAATTAAAATACCATATACTTACTACTCTTTGATCAGGGAATTATATGTTTGTGCTGATGTTTTTACAAAACTACCAAAATTACTTGACCTGTTTGCATATGTAAAATATATTGCATAATATATGGAGTACAAATATGGAAAAATATATGCAAAGTATAAAGTTGATGACTCTGTGACGCTGTATGATTAATGTTTAATTTGATAAAATTATCATTTATACGTCTGAGTATTAATTTAAGAGCTAGCGTGGCATAAGCTTTACATCCACACTAGGGTGGCCCTTAATAAAAAAAAAATGATCAAACTCTCGGTTTCACCCCTAGAAATATGTGAATAGCAAAAAAAAAAAAACTGAGAAATACAAAGGATTGGGTCAATCAAAAAAAATTTAGAGGTGCCTCAACGCGACTGAAAATTTCAAGTGTGTTTATATATGGAAAATATGACATCTTTTTTCAGATTTTACGAAAATTTCGTTCTATAGTTTAATTTTTTCGACAATTTGTTATATGAATCGATATCAATACTAAAATTTTACTTCCCAACCCATAGTAAGGGTTTCATCTAGTTTACTAGAAAAATTAATCTATAATATTAATAGGCTAGGCGATTTCTTGTGACAGATGTTTTGTTCTACCGTCTTATCCCTATTTTGACCAAACGTATATTATTTGAAAGATATTTCTTTTTAGTGTTCACCAGATTTAGAGATTTTAAGTAAATTGCATTTAAAGTTGCTACTAATACATACATAAAATTATACATATGTTAATGAGTTTGTTATCTTCATTCACAATAATAATAAACCATAAAAATGTTGGTTTGTAAATTGGCTAAGTTGAAAAATAAAGCTGCCTCGAAATTGCACTCGAATTTCGAGCGCTGGAATCTGTTAGTTTCTTTAAATATGCCAAAATTCATTCGGCAAGGAACGGGTTAACGTTGTTCGATTTATTCCAAATTTGTAGCATGGAAGGCTTGCACATTTGGTTATTATATTTTAAGCGTCACATTTAAAAATTCAACAGCACTTATAAAATATTTGAATTTTTTGTATAAATTGTCTTTTTTTTAGGTTTAATGGGGTCATATTATTCTTTCATACACCCTAAGCTATTAAGATATAATTAGCAGATTCCAGCCCTCGAAAATCGAGCGCAAATTCTAGGAAATTTTATTTTTTCATTAAATAAAGACCCTAAAAGTGTGCTAATCAATTATAGCCAATTCACAAATCAACACAAAAAACAAACTCTTTTTTATTACAAACACATTAAGAAATTTAATAAGCACACACATAGCATTGTATAATTTTATGTATGTGTTGGTAGCAACTTTAAATGCAATTTATTTAAAATAAAGGAAAATATTTAAGAATATGTAAATCTGCAAATCCGCTAAAAAGAAATACCTTTCAAATAATATACGTTTGGTCAAAATCGGGATAAAACGGTAGAACAAAACATCAGTCACAATAAATCGCCTAGCCTATTAATATTATAGATATAACATTTAAAAGTAGAAAACTGATATATTTTTGAAACCAAGTATTAGAAAGAGTACATTTATTGAATATTTCACAAAAAACTAATTTTGCTCGAAATCCACAAAAAAAAATTATTTTTAAAAAAATTCTGGCACAGGAATGTACTTAAAAATTCACACAGTTAATCGCTAACATACATTTAACAAAACTTTAATATGCCAGATCCATTTTTTGAAATTTTGTTTAAGAAAATTTTTTAAAACTTAAAAAAGGAGTTTTCAAAATTTTATTTAAAAAATTTTCCATCTTTTTATCTCATTTCGCAATAGGTTAACAACGTGTTAATAAAACAATACTTCATGTCTGAGTAGTTAAAGGTATAGAGACCAAAAAAAAAAAATTATGGCTTTAATCAATTTGTTAAAGTTGAAAAAATGTTCATCACATTTCGTGACTTAGAGCTTTGGCACAAAAGTGGTCTGGGGCATTTGATATTTCTTGGCGAGTTTTTATTCGATTTTTATGTTTTTGAAAATATAATTTAGTACTGATATCGAATTATATAACAACTTTTCGAAAAAATTAAACCATAGAACAAAATTTTCGTAAAATCAGAAAAAAAGTCATATTTTCCCCATATAAACACACTTAAAATTTTCAGTCGAAATTTTATTTTGATTGACCCAAAACCTTGTATTTCTCAGTTTTTTTTTTTTTTTTTTTTTGCTATTAGCATATTTCTAGGAGTTGAGACTTTAAATTCGAACACTTTTTTTCCGCTCCATATAATGAAGGGCCACCCTAATGCACACATACCTTTTTTAAGAAAAGTATATTTTCCTAAAATAGAACCTTTTCTTGAAAAGTACCTCTTCTATGTGTGTATGTATGTATATACATATACCTCTCTTTAATCAGGGAATTATATGTTTGTACTGACATTTTTAAATAACTACCAAAATTACTGACCTGTTTGCATATACTTAGCTGAAATTAAGTAAAATAACACATTTGCAAAAAATATTTATATGATTATTATCTAATTTCATAAAATTATCACGTGGCATAAACTTTACCTTTTTTAAGAAAAGTATATTTTTAAGAAAGAAATATATATTTTCCTAAAAAGAACCTTTTCTTAAAACGAGTTTTTTTTTTCTTAAAATTACTTTTGATGTGTAAACATCTATTCGCTCAAGGGTGTAAAAATCTATTTCACAATACAATCACAAAATCAAAGTAAGACAAAGACGGTGTGAGTTATGAGTGTATTAGTGCAAAGATTATGATATATAATTATTGGAACGAATTCAACAACCCCATAAATATAACACTATTACTAATATAAAAATATCGAAATATAACAGATAACTTAACAGCTTATACGAACAACACTATTTCAAATATAAGTATAACAATATCGTAGTATAACAACTAATTCAACAACCAAAAAGTATAACAAATCACAGATATAACAATATACAAGTATAACAGATAATTTAACTAGGTTAAATGTATAACAACTCTAAATTGAAAAAAAATATACTTAATAAAATCTTTATTTACTAAATGTTTATACATCTACCCTATGATCGGACTCACATAGAGTTTTTCTTCTTAAAAGGGTACGTTTTCTTAAAAAATTATCGTCTTTTAAAAAGATACTTCTTCTTAAAAAAGTACCTTTTCTTAAAAAGAACCTATTTTAAAAAGTAATTTCTTGAAAAAGTACCTTTTCTCAAAAGAGTATATTTTTTTTCCTAAAAAGTTTCTTTTCTAAGAAAGTTTATTTTCTCAAAAAAGTTGATTTTCTAAAAGAATTTTATTTTCTCAAAACGGTTCATTATATTTAAAGAGCGCATTTCCTTAAAAATATCTTTTCTTCAATAAGTACCGTTTTTCTTAAAAAAATAACTCTTCCTAAAAAAGTACATTTTCTTAAAAAAGAACTTTCTTTAAACGTACCATCTTAAAAAGTACATTTTCTTAAAAAGTACCTTTTCTTAAAAATTTTGCCTTTTCTTTCAAAATAATTTTTCCTAAAAAGTACCTTTTCTTAAAAAAGTACATTTTATTACAAAAGTACATTTTCTTGAAAAAGTATCTTTTCTTAAAAAGTTACATTTTCTTAAAAAGTACCTATTTTTAAAAAGTACCTCTTCTTAAAAAATACATTTTCTTAAAAAGTATCTTTTCTTTAAAAGTATTTTATCTTAAAAATTTTTTCTTAAACATTACTTTTTCTTAAAAAAGTACCTTTTGGTAACAAAAGTACAATTTTTTTAAAGCACCTCTTCTTGAAAGAGTACCTTTTCTTAAAACAGTACCCTTTCTTAAAAAAGTACATTTCTTTCGAAAGTAGCTTTTCTTTAAAAGTACTTTTTGTTAAAAAGTACCTTTTCTTAAAAAGTACCTTTTCTTAAAAAGTACCTTTTCTTAAAAGTACCTTTTATTAAAAAGTACCTTTTATTAAAAAGTACCTTTTCTTAAAACGTACCTTTTCTTAAAAAGTACCTTTTCGTAGAAAGTACCTTTCCTTTTCTTAAAGAGTACCTTTTTTTAAAAATTACCCTTTCTTAAAAAAGCAACTTTTCTTAAAAAGTACCTTTACTTAAAAAGTACCTTTTCTTAAAAAGTACCTTTTCTTAAAAAGTACCTTTTCTTAAAAAGTACCTTTTCTTAAAAAGTACCTTTTCTGAAAAAGTACCTTTTCTTAAAAAGTACCCTTTTAAAGGCTACCATTTCTTAAAAAGTGCCTTTTCTTAAAAAGTACCTTTTCATAGAAAGTACCTTTCCTTTTCTTAAAGAGTACCTTTTTTTAAAAATTACCCTTTCTTAAAAAAGTAACTTTTCTTAAAAAGTACCTTTTCTTAAAGAGTACCTTTTCTTAAAAAAGTACCTTTTCTTAGAAAGAGCTCTTCTTAAAAGAGTATCTTTACTTGAAAAAGTACCTCTTCTTACAAAAGCATCTTTTCTTGAAAAAGTACCTTTTCTTTAAATATAATTCTTTCCTTAAAAGTTTCTTTTCTTAAAAAGTTTATTTTCTTAAATAAGTTCATTTTCTAAAAAAAAAGTATTTTTTCTTAAAAAGGTGCGTTTTCTTAAAAGAGTAGCTTTTCTTCAATAAGTACTTTTTCTAAAAAAATTAAGTCTTGTTAAAAAAATATATTTTCTTAAAAAAGAACCTTCCTAAAATGTACCATCTTAAAATAGTGCCTTTTCTTAATAGTTCATTTTCCTAAAAAATTACCTTTTCTTAAAAAATTTACCTTTTCTTAAAAAAGTACAATTTCTTAAAAAGGACACTTTCTTAAAAAAGCACCTTTTTTAAAAAGTACGTTTTCTTAAAAAAAAAAATACCTTCCCTTAATAAAAAAATTATTTTGCAAAGTTTCTTTTCCTAAAAAAGGACATTTTCTTAAAAAGTTGATTTTCTTTAAAAAGTACCTTTTCTTGAGAAAGTACCTTTTCTTGACAAAGTACTATTTTCTAGAATAGAATGTGCTCTCACAAAAGTACCATTCTTAAAAAATTACCTTTTCTTAAAAAGTGCCTTTTCTTAAAAGAACCCCTTTTCGTAATAATACATTTTTTTAAAACAACACCTTTTCTTAAGAATTAACTTTTCTTAAAAAATTACCGTTTCTTAAATAACACCTTTAAAAAAAAAGACATTTTCTTAAAAAACTTTTCTTCTTAAAAATGCACATTTCCCTTTCTCAAAAGACTAAATTTTCTTCAAAAAGTAACTTTTCTAAAAAAGGTACAATTTCTTAAACAATACGTTTTCTCAAAAAAATAAAAACACTTTTCTTTATAAAAGTGTAATTTCCTAAGAATTAACTTTTCTTAAAAATTTACCTTTTCTTAAGATGGTACCTTTTGTTAAGAAAGTACTTTTTCTTAAGATGGTACCTTTTGTTAAGAAAGTACTTTTTCTAAAAAACTACCTTTTCTTAAAAAGTACCTTTTCTTAAAAAAGTAACTCTCCTTAAAAAGTACCTTTTTTTAAAAAGTACCTTCTCTTAAAAAGTACCTCTCCTTAAAAAAGTACCTTTTCTTAAAAAAGTACCTTTTCTTAAAAAGTACCTTTTCTTCACAAAAGTACAATTTCTTAACAAAAGTACAATTTCTTAAAAGTGTACCTTTTCTTAACAAAAGTACAATTTCTTTAAATTACCTTTTCTTAAAAGAGTACCTTTTTTGAAAAAAATTAGCTTTATTAGAAAAGTACCATATCTCAAAAAAATAATTTCTTTTTTTAGAAAAAGTCCCCTTTTTTTGAAGTACATTTTCTTCAAAAAGTAGTTTTTCATTATAAAGTTCATTACTATAAAAAGTATCTTTTCTAAAAAAAAAGTAACTTTCGTTTGAAAAAAAACTTTTTATAAAAAAGTACCATATTTTAAGCAAATGACTCATATAAAAATACCTTTCTCAAAAATTACCTGTTGAACAAATAGTAACATTTTCTAAAAAGCTAAATTTTTTTAATAACTTTTTTTCCTTAAACAAATGCCTTTTTTTATTTCTTTTCAGAAAAAGAATATCTTGTCTTAAAAAAGTACCTTTACTTTTAAAAGTAACTTTTCTGGAAAAGTTAATTTTCTTAAAAAAGTACCGTTTCATAAAAAATTGCCATTTATAATTAAAGTATTTTTATAATTTTTCAACGGCCGCCTTATTCGGTTTGCTTTCCAATTTTTTTTTTTTTTTTTTGGTACTTCAGCCATGTATATTTGAATTCCGTTTGTGTAAATGGTTTTAAGCTCCATTTTTATATTTTCACTTTAAATTTTTTTTCGGTAACCATTTCTTTGTATTTTTTTTTTTTTTCAGATTGTACCATAGAAATGGAGTTGGAATTAGTTGAGGAACATTTGGGCGTTGATTTATTATGGCACAAAACGATTTTTTATTTTATTTTTAAGTTTCAATGTGAAGATGCTAACTCGAGCAGAAATATATTTTTTGTCTCTTTCAGAGGCAGAACTCAGCGTGCCCAGGGTCCGTTACACTAATTTCTTTATACCGACGGAAAAATATAAACACATACACGAGTTTGCTATTTTTGTTTCACAAAGTTATGATTTTATTTAATGTTCACTTCCGTACACGAGTTTAATATCTTACTGGGGACATGCCAGCTTATGTCAGTGGTCTCTCTGTTGGCTGCTATTCGTCCTATGTCGTAAGCAATGAGTAGAGTTAACCTGGTTGCTGTTGAGAACAAATTTCAGACAATTGTGAATGTACTTTCGTGTCCCGTCAGTTCGACTCAGCCGAAAGTGGAAACCCGATCTTTCGGTTGGCCCAAGTTGTATTATCGGTTTGACTCAGCCAGAAGTGGAAGCCCGATCTTTCGGTTGGCCCAAGCTGTATTGTCATTTTGACTCAGCCGAAAGTGGAAACCCGATCTTTCGGTTTTACAAAGTTTTATGGTTGATTTGACTCAGCCGAAATTGGAAACCTGATCTTTCGGTTGGCCAAAGTTGTACTGTCGGTTTGATTCAGCCGAAAGTGGAAACCTGGTCTTTCGTTTGGCCAAAGCTGTATGGTCGGTTTGACTCAGCCGAAAGTGGAAACCCGATCTTTCGATCTTTTATTGCACACATTAATTTTTTGTTTCTTCTGTGTTTGACAGCTAGTTCAGATAAACTAGGGATAATTTTTTATCAAAATTGGAGAAGACAGTACATTTTTCATGGTTCGTAACTAGATTCAAAATGAATTAAGTTGGTTCACTCTCAAAATTTTGGGGCGCGAACCGTGAATGAGAGAGCGAACCTCGAATCTTGCTGTCCGTCTTAACATAGCATAAGACAATATCAATCCTGCGACAAGCCCATCTAAATTTATTTGATGATTATCTAAATTTTCACCACATCCAGATCATAATAATAGCATCTACATCACTTCTTTGAATTATCCTTTTTTTTTACTGGGTGTTGATATGCTTAAGTGTATTAACTTTAGACACAATTTATATTCATAGTGAAATTATAAATCAAAGCTTAAATTAATCTTATGAAAAAAAAAATAAAAACAAATTCACAGAAACATTTAATTACATTTGAAGGTCTTTCTTTTTTGAAAAAAAAAAACTATATTTCTGATTGTCTAATATATATTTATTGCTCTTGCTAATATGGTAATTCTTATAGAGAGACGAATGTATGTAAGCGTGTCTAGAAAAAATAATTTTTTCAAATCTTTTAGTAATATTGCTTTAAAAATCTTCCGCGATAGGCCTTAGTTAAATATGAGTGTAGATTTCCAAAATTCCAAATAAAACCAAATAAGAATGTTCTGTAACTCAGCCCTTGAAATTCGAGTGCAAATTCTTGAAAATTTTATTTTTCCATTAAATAAAGACCGTAAAGGTATGCTAATCAATTATAGCCAATTCACAAATCAACACAAAAAAACAAACTCATTTTTATTACAAACACATTAACAAATTTAATAAACATACACATAGCATTGTATAATTTTATGTATGTGTTAGTAGCAACTTTAAATGCAATTAACTCAAAATGAAGGAAAAAAATTAAAAATCTGTAAATCTGCAAAACGGCTAAAAAGAAATACCTTTCAAATAATATACGTTTCATCAAAATCGGGATAAAATAGTAGAACAAAACATGTGTCACATGAAATCGCCTAGCCTATTAATATGTATTATAGATTTCAAATTACATATACTTTGTATATTTTTGAAGAAGAAGACGTAATGCAGACCTTAGTGTTTGTGGAATGGATTTTTTTCTGGGTGCTGTGAACTGAAAACTTCAATATTTCGGGACATTACACAGTGAATACCAGTTCCAAAAGTTGCTTATATAAATTTTAAATGCATAATAAATAGGACATGCAACGTATGAGTACTTTAGTACTACACACAATTGTGGTTAGATGCTCTGCCTAAACAAACGACTACACAAATGGACGTAGAATACAAATTTCAAATTTATGACCATGTTACCAACTCAAGTCCAATAATAATGCAAATAAGTTAACTTAATGTTGTGCTCTGTAATATTCTGTCCAATGAACCTGCACTTGGTGTCTTTTAAGAATTCATTATAAGAATTCACACCATAGCTGGCATTTGGGGCATACGAATACATGCTGCGTACTGTATAAATGCACATACATATCTCCACCCAAGTGAGCGTACATGTGTGTGTATGTATGTGTGTGTGTGTGTGTGTGCTTGTTTATGTAGATGTTGTAATGTTATTATTTAGAAAATTTAAATATGTTTTAGTGTGTTAAATTAAGCAGAATATAATGCAGAAAGACTATGAATTGACCACAAATGCATAAAGTTTTGCAAATACATGAATAACATTATAATAATAATAACACTCATATTAGAATGTTACAAAACATCGTATGTAATAGGTAAAGTGTATGAAATGTGAACATACTTATATTTAGTTGTCCATACATACGATCTTATGGTAAATGTGATAGGGATGTGAATAAATTTTAGTCTAGAACATAAATTTACAAGACTATAGCACCTTTGGTGGGTGGTCGTTTTTGAATTTAAACAAACCAGCATAAGTACGTACTTAAAATCTTAGACAACGATGTGCGTGCAGTGACTGAAAAAAGAAAAGTAACATTTGAAACTTTTAACTAATAAATGGGTTTTCCGCACCCTTCAGAATTCAATAAATAATATATATTAAAAATTTTGGTTAGGAATAAATGTATCGATTATTTGAAAAATAAACTAGTAAGAAAATTAAAGTTGGTCCATACCGACTATACGATACCCTATACCATGTGTTTAGAGACCCTATCTCTTATGTCCAACTAGTTAGATATAGAAAATAAGCATAAGCCAAATTTGAGTGGCATTGTTATTAATTATTTTGCCTTCGGATATGAAAAATTTTATATCGGATGCTATATTTATATGGGGACTAGGTCGAAAAATGGACCGATCCTGACCATATTTGATAAAATCACTTATTTTTTCCAAAAACATATACAAACCAAATTTGAGAAAAATCTGTGCCTTAAAGAGAGGAGATAGAGGGTTAAGACCTTCCACAAAAATAATCTTCACAAAATTTGACAATAAGAATTATCTCAGACATTAACTTACACTTTTTTCATTTAATATAATCTTAACTTCGACCATAAAATAAAAACTTTGACCCACTGTAAAAACTAATACCAGAGAAAGTAGATGAAAGTAAGTTTTGCATTTTCTGCATTAAAGGAAAAAGTTTGACGAAAAAGTTTGATGAAAAAGTGTAACTGCATTAAATCAAGAAAATCTTTTGCCAAACGGTTAAAAACGGTGGGGGTGACATTATGGTTTGGCGGTGTATGTAAGGCAACAGTATTGGTACACTCGCATTTATTGAACTTATAATGGATCATACTGTGGTTGCTCTACAATACTAAAGATCAATTGAAATCACCACCCCAATAACCGGATCTTAATCTTATAGAGCATTTGTGCGATTTACTGGAGATCAGAATCCGTGAGCATAAAAAACCTGAAAGGAAGTATGAAAAAGCGCCATTTCGGGTGATTGGGGTAAAGCTAGTAAAGAGGATAGTGCAAAGTATATCATACAAGTTACTAACATATGCACTATTTAACGTTTTTTTTTTTTTTGTACGAACAATTTTCCTTCGCTTGGAGTGTCATTACATTAGTTTCAGAGCAAAGGTATATGAATTAAACTTTTTACCAAACAAACTATCGACTGCTTTTGGTTACTGATGAGGTTTGGTGACTCGACACGAAACAGCCGTATAACCTGTCATGCAGGATATAGATCAACTTTTGAAACAAATGTGTCAATGTTTTTTGCTTTATTTAAAGTAAAAATATTTTATCTTGAGCCTGATTTAATTTCTAAGTCAATCAATGAAATGATATAGATCGAAAATAAGAATTTTTTTATTTATTCTTCTGGTTTATATACCCTCCACACCACTGTCAGCGGGTGTATGTATATCAGCTTGTCATTCCGTTTGCCACCCCATAAAGTATATATATTCCTGATCCTTATAACAATTGGAATCGATATAACAATGTCCGTCTGTCCGTCCGTCTGTCTGTCTGTCTGTTTATATCACGCTCATTCACAAAATAAACCATTTACATGGGTAAAGTTTTATTAATATAGTGTGACATTATTTCGAACATGCTGCTTTTGAAAGTGGGTCATATCGGGTATCAGTTTGCCAAAATATGGTCTAAAATGTGGAGACACCTCTAAAAAATGCTATGAATTCATTGCGTTTGTTGTAATAATTTATTATTAAGTTTATCAAATTGTTTACTTTCACAAATATTTTATTTATAATTGTTATAAATAATGCAATAAGTTTAAGTATTCAAGTAAACGTAAAACCCAGGTGGATGGTATCAAAGATTCGGCATAACCGAATTTAACACTCTTATATGTTTTTTAACTTTTATCACCTGCAAAAATCTGTTAATGGCAATAAACCTTAATAAAAACTCAAAACTTTAATAAAACTTAAAAAAGAAAAACAATAAATTGCTTAATTCATTATTGGAAAAAGAAAATAGTTCAGTTTAGTTAATTTTATCTGATAATTTTCGTAGTACGACACTTTTAATTTTAGGTGTACGTACAGTTTTTCTAGCAATTGTATGTACGATAGACCATGAAGACTTGCTTGTTGTTTGGTTAGTTGTTGTGTATTTGACACATTAATTATGTTGCGTTAATATTATGAATTGTTGATTAATGCAAGTAGTAGCTAACAAAGCACACAAAAAAAAACAAATGCAAGGTACTGCCGGGAATGTGGTATAGACACACACTAGTTTACTAACTACTCGTATGCTATACGTTTATTTATTCGTACATATATGTATATTTGCAAGCGGAAACGGAAGTATGAAACACTCAAGTTAAAGTGCCACTGGCCGGATATAAATTTTACGATAAAGTGTCACAAACGGCAAAATACTTAATGTAATAATAAATGTGAATGTATAGAACGTAGAGGTACAAAGCTCAATATTTATGTCTATATGTATGTATGCGAACACACACATACATACATGAATGGTTTTCTCTTCCTCATATTCGAACTCTCCGCTTGGGGTACATTTTTAGTTTGATATTTTATTGTGAAAGTTTATATATTTAGTTTTATTGGAATAACTTTCTTGACAAACAAAATATAATATATAATACAAGAAAGTTAAATGTATATTTTGATATCTGCAAAGAAATCACAAACAAATACCTAAAGGGTTAAACTAACTACAAAAGTTCAATATTTGGAAATATTAATAAAACATTTGATTTAAATTATCAATGGACTCATGTTATGCCAAATAAAACGCTACCAGGAATATTGATTCAAACAAAATTTGGAAGAAAAGTATTAATTTTGTAGGCTAGTGTCATTAACTGTTAGGGCAAATGAAGAAGTAATCACAATAAGTGATATGCTGGTACATATAACGAAATATCTAAAATCAGTATCTAAAATCGTCAGATGAGTAAAACTTTCCCATTTACTAATACCGTAGAGTCGACAAAATACCGACTTACTTTGAAGACTAAAATATTAGTCAAAGAACCCTTCTCTTCCCATCCTACAGAAAAACAAAACAGAAAAAAGTAAGAAAATTATAGTCGGTCAAGACCGGCTATGCGATACCCTATGACATGAGTTTCGAGAGCTGGTCTTAGGTCGAACTAGTTGGGTATAAAAAATAAGCGTAAACCAAATCTGAGTGAAATTTTTATTAATTTTTTTGCCTGCAGATTTGAAAAAGTTTATATCGGATGCTATATTTATATGGGAACTAGGTCGACAAATAGATCGTCCATATTTGGCGAAATCACTTCTTTTTTGCAAAAACATATACTAATTGACAGGAAAATGTCCTACAGAAAAAGACTTAAATCAGTTAAATACAGTAGGGCCTCTCAAATGATCACGTAAACAATATTCTTGAATTGTAACTTAATAAACATCAAATATTTTCAGAATGTTTTATCAAAACAGATAGAATCTTAGTCGCGTAAGATAAAATCTCTAGGCAAAACCAAAAATAGTTGTTTTAAGATAAATAAAGCAGACAGGGGAAAGAGGGTCAGCAGCATGTGAGAGGAGTTGATTACTCGTTTTCCAAAACAATCTGAGACGACCATAACATGTATGACAGCAGCTCAACATCTCAAGAAGCGAAATTTTTATTTTTCTTCAGAACACAAACTTGTGATTTGACTTTGTATTATTAAAAGAAAAATTTTTTGTTACAGAGTTTTTAAAATTTATTTGGTTTCTTCAAAAAAATATTGTCAAATGACAGTAGTTATTCAAGAGTTAAGTAGTATTTATTCATAAGTTAAACATAGTTTGTTAAATGGTGCTTTGAATAAGTAATGCTTATTCAATGGATATGTAGTGGCTAATTGTGGTAATTGTGATGTAACTTTTTTAATTAAGTCAAATTAAATTAATTTCAATTATCATTTTAATTCATTCCATTAATGAGCAACAAACAGTTTTGCAAGTACGAGTGTATGTGAGATAGACGCAGGTTCAAACCTCACGGCCGCCCCTAAGTATAAAAAAATTTCATATAGAAACAATCTATTCCATTAGAACGTAACAATTATCACAATGTTCAATAAATCGCTGATAAAGGCTGAAATGCCAGAAACCGGTCCTATTAAGGATACATTGTATGAATTTTTTATGATTTTTTTTAAATATATGCTTTCTTCTGCTCTACCCCGCACCATTGAAAACAAAAGCAAGAATTGCATATTAATTACAGTATTGCTTGCAACTAGCAGATACCAGCGCTCGAAATTCGAGTGCAATTTCTAGGCAGCTTTATTTTTCACCTTAGCCAATTCACAAACCAATGAAGATAACAATGAATGATGATAACAAACTCATTAACAAACCCATTAACAAATTTAATGAAACACACATAACATATGTATAATTTTATGTATGTGTTAGTAGCAACTTTAAATGCAATTTACTCAAAATAAAGGAAAAAATTTAAAAATCTGTAAATCTGAAAAACGGCTTAAAAGGAATACCTTTCAAATAATATATGTTACGTCAAAATCGGGATAAAACGGTAGAATAAAACATCGGTCACAAGAAATCGCCTAGCCTATTAATATTATAGATATGTATGTCTAAATAGGACGTCAAAAGCTAACAAAGTATTGAAAATTTTAATTAGTATTAGATCGATTCTCAACAGTAAAAAAAAAACTTGATTATTTGGCCAATAAAACTGCATTTGGTTACAGAAGCAGCTGTACAATATCCGTACACTTAAAATTAAAACTGTTACACCACAAAAAAATAAGAAAAAATTAACTAAGCTGATTTTTTAAATGAATTTTTAAACTATTTAAACTTTGTGCTGATGTTTGTAACTAGCAAAAATATTTGACCTAAACCCATCTTTTATTACACCGATCGACACGGAATCACTTTCTGAGTCAGAATCACTTTCTGAGTCGATTTAGCGATGTCCATCTGTCCGTCCTTCTGTGTGTCCATGTAAATCTTGTAATCAAACTACAGGGACCAGATATGAATATATTTTGATGAAATTTGTCATGTAATCTTTTATTAGCCATAGGACAAACGCAATTGAAATTGGCAAAAATCTGTACATGTTCAGACCTAGTCGCCTTGCAAATGCCCCCTATAAGATCGGCTTAAATTGCCATAAGATCCAAACTATCATATAGATCTTTGTCAAATGGTTTGTTTGTGTTTATTACACCCATTACTCAGTGGGCCACAAATAAGCCATATAAAGCTGCTTCCCGATCTTCACTTACATCTATCGAAAAACGTAATTATTTCACAGATATTTCTCATAATTGGTTTGTATATGTTTTTGCAAAAAATGAGTGACTTTACCAAATATGGTCAGGATATAGCATCCGATATAAAGTTTTGCATGTCTGCCAGCAAAAAATCGATAAAAATTTATTTTCTATATCCAATTAGATGGACCGGTCTGACTTGTTTTTTAATTAATGTAAATTTTTTTGTAAAAAAAAATACAAAATTTAGAAAAAAAAAGTATTCGTACATTTGAACTGTTAATACAAAAAAAATAAAATTACTTATTTTAACCCACTTATCCAAAATAACGCTATTTAATATTTCTACTGAGTTTAAATCCCACAAATCCTTTACAGGAATAAGATTGTATGATTGGGGTGACGATTTCAATCTATCTTTAGTATTGTGGAGCAGCTTTGCATTGCGTACCGTATTCTTTAGATCATTATCCAATTTGATGCATCATAGAGTTAATAAATACGAGTTTAACAACCCCAAATTCTAATTCCACCTCTACCATATTTAACCGTTGGTAAAAGATTTTCTTTATTTAATGCATTTCCACTTTTTTTATAACTACTACACACACTCTTACTTGTTTTCTGTATTACCGAAAATGCAAAACTTGTTTCCATCTGAAAATAAAACACGTTCCCACGAAGCCTTGTTTTCATACTCATTTTCCAAGCCCATACGTTTTTTATATCAACATCGGATATAAATAAATAATCTGACTTTCTAATATTTTTCGAATGGTATCTTCATGGATGTCTTTGAAGAAGAATTCTTTATTTTTAGAACTTATTTGGGAAACAGTAATTCTGGGATTCTATCCAAAATATAGTTCGCTTTACGTGCTCAGTTAGTTTGGACGGGCGACACAGAACAAGATTTTGGCAAAATTTATTTGGTGGATTTGTAGTTTTGAACGACGTATTGCAGTGAGCAGTGACTTCTGCCTCTGATCCTATCTATTTCACTAAAAGATTTACCCTCATTTCTAAGCTTTGATGTAATTATTCTCTCCTCATCACTGACTTCTTTAATTCCTAAAATTAAAAAATTAATTCCTAAAACTAAAGAAGTCAACTTAATTTTATGCAAACAAGTTTGTCTTCTACGAAAATAAAATCGATGTAACAGACCTGTACGTCGTGGCATAATTCGTGGGAATCCCGTAATTATAAAAATACGAATACTTTTTCTTATAGTTGCCATTCTGCGTTTTTTGTGTTCAGAACAAAACAAAAACAAGCAAGAAAATTATAGTCCATCTAGAACGACTATAAGATACTCTATACCATGCGTTTAGAGACCCTATCTCTTAGGGCCAACTAATTAGATATAGAAAATAAGCATAAACCAAATTTGAGCGGCATTGTTATTAATTTTTTTTATCCTCGGATATGAAAAAGTTCATATCGGGTGCTATATTTATATGGAGACTTAGTCGAAAATTGGACCGATCCTGACCATATTTGGTAGGGTCACTTATGTTTTGTAAAAACGTATTGTCATGTGGGGGCTATGAATAAAAATTGTCCTTTAGGGTTTATTTTTCGACTACTGATAAATGGATGTATTAAACATACACAAACCCAATTTGTCCTAGATCTATATGATAATTTGGATAATATAGCAATTTAAGCCGATCTCATAGGGGCCATTTGCATGGCGACTAGGTCTGATCATGTACAGATTTTTACCAATTTCAATAGCGTTCGTCCTATGGCTGATGAAAGCTCACATACCAAATTTCATCAAAATATATTCATATTTTCGACCTCTGTTCCTCTGTTAAATATCTCGGGCTACATCTTGATCGCCGGCTTAACAGGAGAAACCATATAGATGCTAACACAAATAAAATTTAAATTATTCCAATTCACATGGCTAATTGGTAGAAACTCGAATATAAGTCTCGATTGTAAGCTATACCCTATACCACTTTGTGGTTTGGGTATAATGACTTTGTGCTGCTGTTTGTAACTACCAAAAATATTTGACCTAGACCCATCTTTTATTATACCAATCGAATCAGAACCACTAACTGATTCGATTTAACGATGTCCGTCCATCCGTCCGTCTGTGAACCTTGTAATCAAACTCGCAAATATGAATATATTTTGACGAAATTTGGCATATAAGTTTTTATCGGCCATAGGATGAACGCTATTGAAGTTGGTAAGAATCGGTCCATGTTCAGACCTAGCCCCCATACAAATGACCCCTATGAAATCGACATAAATTGCCATAAGATTCAAATTGTCATATAGATCTTACTCAAATTTGGTTTTTATGCATTTATTACATCCATTAATGAGTAGTCCAAAAATGATCTCTATGGCACAACTCTTAGTCTCAGGTCCCATATAGAGCTGCTACCCGATCTTCACTTAAATCTATCAAAAAACAAAAATATTGCACTGATTCTTCACAAATTTTGTTTGTATATATTTTTGCAAAATACAAGAGATTTTACCGAACATAGTCAGGATCGGTCCATTTTTGGGCCTAGTCCCCATATAGATATAGCATCCGATATGAACTTTTTCATATCTGCAGCCAAAAAAATTAATAAAAATCCCACTCAAATTTGGTTTATGCTTATTTTCTATGTCCAGTTAGTTGGGCCTATGAGATAAGGTCTCTAAACGCATGGTATAGGGTATCATATAGTCGGTCTAGACCGACTATAATTTTCTTACTTGTTTATCATTAGATTATGTATATAGAATAATGGAACTTTGAATAACTTATTGTTAGTTCACAAACCTATGCACTATGGGTAATTTGACCCATTTTTGTGACGAAAAGTCATTTGTTGCACTTTTAAGCAAAAAGATTTTTTTGTTACAATTTGATAAAAAAAAAAATAACCTTAAACTAAATGACTGTGTACTATCTTTTTCTAAAAATCGAGTAACAGCTGATTACCACGTAGTCAAAGTTATTGTTTACGAGCAACGCGTTACAGGCAGCCTATGCAGTGGTATTTAATGTGAATTTTTGATCTGTTCTAAAAACGTTAAAATATACATATGGAATTTAAATATGGAAAATAAAAGTGATGGTATGCACATTACAGGTTAGTCGACAGATTTGAGGTTACTTTTTGATTTAGTGCGAAAACCTCATTATTGTGACAACCTCAAATAAAATTTTTTTTTCATAAACATGCAGTTTGGATAGGCTTTATAAATGTTGGCCGTATTTTGCCGTGTTTTGACTATCAGAGACATGTTAAGTGGACCATTTTGAGTTTATTTCATTAATTTCACGTTGCGATTTTTTGCGTCTTTTGAGTTATGTCGTTTTTTCGTGGCGATCTTCGTTTGCAGTATAACAACTTAGCGAAAGTTTGGATTGATGTAAAATGCAAAGAGGAGAAGAACGATGCTGTATTCACTTTTGTTATTGGCCAAGTTGGAAATATAAATATTTTGAATGAGGAAGAATCATCTCTGAAAGAGAGAGTCCGAACTTTTTGTAAAAATTTGGCTGAGAGATGGAACAAGTCCCACAGAAAGATAGAGGTCTTCCAAAAACAAAACGCTCACTGGCTAAGAATTGATTTTATTTTGGCAACTAAGATTACCCCTTCCAAATACTTAGTAGGGCATCCAAAAATAAAGTTTGTGGATAAATCCGAACGCGCAAAGAATAGAGAAGCAAATGACCTATTAAAGAAAGTAGACAATGAAACGGAATTGCTAGTTCGTGCAGCTTTGATATCGGCTCGAGTTCAACATAAAGCAGATATGGCAGTGGTTCTTAGACAGACAATTGCTAGTCCAACAAGAGCTCGCAAGATGAGAAAATTAGCGCACACTGTTGATAATCAGCCGATTCGCTTAACTGCAAATGAAGCACTCGCATTTTTATTAGAAAACAATTTGACAAATGAACAGTACTTGAATACAAGAAGTGAAAGTAAAATTCGAAATGCTGACATATATCCACTTTATAACGAGGTCACCAATTCTTAGAAAAGTTGCAGACCAGTTGGTATTGAAGTCAATGAGGGGCAGGCAAATGTTTCCCGTCAATCATTGTTAACGCACACTGCAAATAGAATTGTTGCAATGCAGAAGGAAGTCATAGTCTCATTAATGACAGAAAATATTAATTTTGTAAAAGCTGATCTGATTGTTAGCTATGGCTTTGATGGCAGCACTGGGCATTCCTCTAATAAGCAGAAATTTCAGGAAGCATCCACTTCCGATGATTCCGATTATTCCTCGTTTGCATCAACAATGACTCCTTTAAGACTTGTGGATTCGGTCGGCAGACCACTTTGGAATAACCGCACACCTCAGTCTATAAGGTTTTGTCGTCCCATAAAACTGGAGTTTTGTAAAGAAACAAAAGAAAAAATGTTGCTTGAGGACAATGATTTAAAACAACAGATAAATGGTTTAAATAGTTTAAAAATAGTTATCGATGTTGGAAAAATCATTGAAATACACTTTAAACTATTTCTTACGTTGATTGATGGTAAAGTGTTAAACGTTTTAACAAATACAAAATCTAGTCAATCGTGTCCTATTTGCAAGGCAACTCCAAAGGATTTTATGAGCATTACAGACTTCAAAAGCCAAAAATTTTTTTTGCAAAAAAAGATACTCTAAAGTATGGTATAAGTCCTTTGCTTTATTGGATACGATTCTTTGAATTCATTTTGCATGCTGAATACAAGAGCAGTATTAAAAAATGGCAAATTCGAACTGATGACGATCGCAAAACTCTTTCGGAAAAAAAAGCTTGTACAACAATTATTTTGGTCGAAAAAGAGCCTCAAAGTTGACCAACCAAAAACGGGTGGATTTTGAAACACCAATGATGGCAATACAGCCCGTAGAGCCTTTGCTGACAATGCCATCTTTTCGGAAATAGTTGATATTGATGTTGAGCTGATATATTCCCTTAAAATTATACTCATTACTATTTGCTGTCAATTTCCATTGAATACCCAAAAATTTCAAGCTTTTTGCCACAATACCGCCCAAATGGTACAAACCAAATACCCTTGGCTCCCAATGACGGCGACCGTTCACAAGGTATTGATTCATTCAAGAGAAATTGTTGAAAATACCTCACTGCCGGTAGGTTGTTTCGGCGAAGATGCTGCTGAGTCGCGCAACAAATTATACAAGTCAAATAGACTTCATCATGCCCGCAAGAACAGCCGCACAAACAATTTCTCTGATGTTTTTAACAGGGCTATGGACATGTCTGATCCAGTTATTTCATCAATATGCTTAGATAGTCGAATGCAGCAGAGAAGACGCGCGCAACTGCCACAAGAGGTTTTAGATGTGCTGTGTGTTTCAGAAGTATCTGTGGAGTTGAATGACAGTATTGGCAAATGCGAAAATAGTTTGGAGACGGGATTAGGCGATATTTTTGAAACTGATTAAATTCGATTAATTTAGATAGCGAAATGTAAAATAAAACTGAAAACAAAATCAAAAAAAAAAAAAAACAAATTGGCGAAAATGGGTTAAAAATTTATAAATTTCAAAATCTTTTTAATTTAAACTTTTCTCATTGCTTATCTCTACATAAACACAAAAAAAATTTTTAAAAATGTTTTCAGTTTAATTGTTATTAATTTTTGTCACAAAAATGGGTCAAATTACCCATAGTGTTATGCTAAGATTCAATAAATAAAGATGAATTACAAAAAAAACAAGTAAGAAAATTATAGTCGGTCTAGACCGACTATACGATACCCTATACCATGCGTTTAGAAACTCTATCTCTTAGGCCCAACTAACTGGACATAGAAAATAAGCAAAAACCAAATTTGAGTGTGATTTTTATTAATTTTTTTGGCTGCAGATATGAAAAAGTTCATATCGGATGATATATCGATATGGAGACTAGGTCCAAAAATGGACCGATCCTGATCATGTTTGGTAATGTCTCTTGTATTTTGCAAAAATATATACAAACAAAATTTGAGAAGAATCAGTGCAATATTTTTGTTTTTCAATAGATTTAAGTGAAGATCGGGAAGCAGCTCTATATGGGGCCAAAGGGATCATTTTTGGACTACTCATTAATGGATGTAATGAACGCATATAAACCCAATTTGATTAAGATCTATATGAAAATTTGGATCTTATGGCAATTTATGTCGATTTCATAGGGGTAATTTGTATGGGGGCTAGGTCTGAACATGGACCGATTCTCACCAATTTCAATAGCGTTCATCCCATGGCTGATAAAAGCTTACATGCCAAATTTCATCAAAATATGTTCATATTTGCGACCTGCAGTTTGATTACAAGGTTTACATGGACACACAGACGGACGGACGGACGGACGGACGGACGGACATTGTTAAATCAACTCAGAAAGTTATTCTGATTCGATCGGTATAATTAAAGATGGGTCTAGGTCAAATATTTTTGGTTGTTACAAACAGCAGCACAAAGTCATTATACCCAAACCACATAGTGGTATAGGGTATAAAAATATTTTCCACCTGTAGTTTACATTGACAAGATTTACATGGACACACCGACGGACGGACAGATGGACAGACGGATGGACGTACATCGCTAAATCGATCGGTATAATAAAAGATGGTTCTAGATCAAATATTTTTGTTAGTTATAAAAATCAGCACAATCAGTCGTTATACCCTGAAAACATAGTGGTATAGGGCCCTTTGCTCGTTGTAAGAATAAAACGAACAAATTTTTATAGCAGATAAGCAATTGCACAGTTCGCAAATAACAATTTGTTTTAACACTTTAAGTAAATAATTTATTTTATTAAATCTCAACAATCTTGAGCTAAAACGACACGAAAACAAAATACCAACAAAACAAATATTGCGCTTATAGTTGCCATAATTGTGGCTCAGGGAATCTGTTGGGTAAATACAAATAATATTTAATTCATAACACCTTTTTTTTAGCTTGAACTATAATATTGCATAATTCCACACAACAGTATTAAAGTTGAAAACAAACATAAATTCTGTGCTTAGCCATATAAAAAGAAGAAATTAAATTTTTAAGATTTGCATGTAAAAGGATTATATTTGAAATCTTAGCGATGCCGTTGAACATTCTCCGCAATGCTGTTGTAAAAATAAAATTTTTAAAGCATTTACAAATATATAATTTCAGTAAACGTAAACGTCTTAAACTAACCAAGTAAATTAAAATGGTACCTTCAAAGCAATGTTTTCCGAACACGTTTGTAAGTCATGAGAAGAGAATCAAAGAAAGAGAATTAGATGAGTTTTATAAACAAGAAATAGAATCGTTCACGAAATTATTTCTGTTATTGACATGCACGGAAAAATAGTAACTGAATTTCTATCACGAATTTCTTTGATTCAATTACGAAAATTTAGTTAATTATTTATTTTATTTATTTATTTATTTATTTATTTATTTATTTATTTATTTATTTATTTATTAGAACTGCTCTACACACAAGACTAAAAGCCTTATTTTGCAGTATGGAACTGATTATATGGAAAATTATAAAATCATTAATAAATTAATTACTTAATAATTAATTTCAAATCTTAATTATATAAGATATAAAAAACAATTAAGATTGACAATAAAAAAAATAAAACTGAAATATTTGAAATATAATTTAATCAATTGTATTATAACACCGTTCTACACACTTTTGCACACATGAAGAAGACCTATATATTCGGAATCTTCGTCGAAAAATAAAATACCCGTGTCTCCCAGTTTTCCTAGATCAATTCGTATTTTCGCGAAAAATGTGAATAACGGAATAATGTAAACGGGGTAATTACAAAAATACCATACAAAAATACAAAATATTTTTTTTTTTTGAAAGCATAACGGTAATATCAACTTGTTTATTAGAAAACTAGTTGATAGTGTGGCGCCTAGGCGCCCGTTTAAAAATTATGAATAAAACAAACAGTTTAAATTTAAATACACGAAAAATTTATAATAAATTAAATTTCTTTTAATATAGTAGTAAATTGAAAATTATATATGTAGTTACATATGTACATATGAAAAAAGATTGTGTTTGTAAAAATTGTATACATAAGTATCAAAACAGATAAGAAATATTTGGCAAAAAAGTTTTTCAATTTAGAATCTCTTAAAAAACTATATTTCGTGTGAAATATCGTTGGTCATATAATAGTTTTCCTTGCTGTGGGTTCGATTGAATACGTATCTTAACTTGGCTTGCAACTTTTGATCGTGACAAAGCCACATACAGTTGGCCGTGTGAAAATACCGCGGTCTCCAAATTAATGCCAACGTAATCAAATGACTGGCCTTGAGCCTTGTTTATGGTAATTGCGTATGCAGGAATTGCTGGAAACTGGCGGCGTTTTAATATGAAAGGTAATGTGGTGTCGGTTGGGGCGAGATCAATTCTAGGAATTAGAACCGTATCATTTTGGTCAGCGTTACAGAATCAGTCAGTCTCTCAGTCAGTCAGAGAGTCAGGGATCAGCGTAAATATATTTAAGATATTATCCGGCCTTCACACGTTAAATTTTTGGCTTTCAGGTTGTAATGCACTCATACTTTTTTACTCTTTTTTACTAAACAATCATACGTTTCAATTCTCTCTTTCAATTTTTCAATGGGACAGTTGCTTAACAATTTTTTGACTATTGTATGTGTGATCAACTTGACTTGAACGTGGGAAGGCCGGGTAAAGTGAGGAGATTGGAGATTCCCAAAATTATTAAAATTTAATACAATGGAGTGCGCTTATAACGAACCCTGGTTGTAATAAATTTTTGTTTATAGCGAAGAATTTCTTCGGTCCCAAGAGTTTTAATACCATTTTTGATAAAAATTGCTTCTCTTATAGCGAACAGTGGTTATATCAAACTTTTGACTTTAACAAACAATTTTTTTTCCATTTCAGAATTTTTCTATATTACATATATTTTTAAAAAATTAATTTTAATTTAATTTAATTTTAATACAAAACAAAAACTTCGATTTTCAAATGAAGTTTTGTAAAAGGTCCTTTTATGTATATTTTCGGAAAAGTTTGCCAGTAGCCAACCTTTGCTTTGTACTTTCTGCTTCTATACATAAGGAGTTTTTAATATTATATGATTTTAAAAAAATATTTTATTTTGATAGAAACTCGGTAATTTTAGTCTTATTAAGGCAAACTATTAATATGTATCTTTTTAATAATTTAATTTACGTTTTATAACTTTTTCAAATGCATCTAAATAAATAAACTTATTCAACTAAAAAAAGTTTTTCAACCTTTCGGACAAAGCAAAATAAAAATACTACGGTTATAACGAACTTAGTCTAACTAATTTGGCCGGTCCCGCCGAGTTCGTTATAACCTAACTCCATTTTACTGTAAAAAATATAGAATAGCATAGAAAAAAAACGTTTTAGAGCAAGGTTCCTAAAAGTTTCTCAAGGGGGCGCATGGTTTTAAAAGTTAAAAAGTCGTACTTTCATAATTCTTTTTTGAAGGTATGAACAATGTGGGATTATTTATTTCATATGTACGTTAAAGCGTAACATTTGAACAATCTTTGAAAAAATTTTCAATTAAAAATTTTAATAAATAAGTCCGTGATAGTGAATCTCCGGAGGCGTTGTTGTTTTGCGGTGAACATCATAACTCGTTACCGGATCATGTGAAATAAAAAATCGAAATCAAAGGTGACATGTTTCCTGAGGTAGTGACGAAGAGTTTTTTAAATTTTTTTTTTTTTGCAGCATTTTGAAGTGAAAAACGATTTTTGCTATACAATTTCGGGAATTTGTTGTTAAAAAATGGGGAAGAAAATGGAATTAAAAAAATTCTTCGTGGTTACCTGATGATTTATGTGTAGATATAGTGTCTAAAATTTCAAAAGAATCGGTCAAGTAGATTTTGAGTTATGATGTTCACGGACTACGAACATTTATTTGCGAGAAAATCGGTTTAAAGTTTTCTAAAAACTGATTTATATACTATATACTGTATGAGGCCGGTTGCTGGAAACGCTGTATCTTCTGAAGTTTTGCTCTGATTTACTTAAAATTTTCAAACAACACGCTCGACATGTTGTGCATTCGGAAAGAGAAATGCAAAAAAAGGTTTTATAACCTACCACCCCTTAAGGAAGTGGAAACACCAATACACCTACACAAAAGAGAAAAAAATATTTCATATTTCATCATACATGTAAACTGAAAAAAGAGAACTACATTTTTTGCAAAGTTATCTATAAATCTAAAAAATAAAAAATAAGGGCGTATTAGTTTTACTTAAAAAAAAAACTTATTATTCCAAATCGCCTTTAATTCTTCCATGATAATTTCAATAAATTATTCAAATTCAAATCTTTAATATACCTATTTACGTAATTTATGTTTGTCTAAATTTTTTGAAAGCAAATTATGCAAAAATGAATATTATGAGTGAAAAAAAATTATTTTCCCATCTCTCTTCTGAAATTACAATGTAATTTAATTATGCAAAGTTACAATAATTTAAAGTTTAAACTTAATATTGCACTATTTTTTCAAGGGCTTTTCAGTACAGAGCTTTAAACGAAATCACACGTTGGAAAACAACAAAGTCCACATTGAAGATCTCTTTTTTCTCAAATATTTATCAAAAAATCATACTCTTTGGTAAGTGCTGGCCATCAGAGAACCTGAGGGAAAGCACTCATAACAATACAAAACAATTTTGAGATGAAAAACAAAACAGACAAACGGAAAAGTTTAGTTCGATAAAAGAAGTATGTATGCATATCGGACTACGTAAAATGAGAAAAAATAAAAATGTTTAAAATTTCATTCATTACTTTTTTAGCAGAATTTTTTTATTGACCAACAAAGGGAATTTAAAGAAGAATTTGAATAGATATTAGTTTTTTTTTATACATTTTTTGCGTTCAAATTATTCCATATGTAACACGAAATCTGCATATGTAGTGCTATTGTCATTAGCAGTGCTGCTGATTTTGGCATCTTATTGTAATGTCGACGATTTTTCAATTTGTTAAAATGATTTGTTAAATTTGTTAAAATGATGATTGAAGATTTAAAATTTTCAGTAGTATAAAAATTACGATTTCAAGAGTTAACAATTAATGGGTTGTTTATCGAAAATTGATAGTTTTTGTTCAGTGTAAATGTAAATTACAAAATATGTATAGATTTAATTCTGGGTCAAGTCGTTTCAAGACGGAAATACCTTGAATAGCATCTGCATTTAAGATTTAAGTTTTAATTACGGCGATACTTTAAACCTATATTATATATGTTTCATTTATAGATACATATCAATAAAATTATTTAGTTGATTGCTGTGTTAAATTTTTTTCGTTGAAATTTCATCACTAATACATTTTTATATATAGAAATAACCAATACTGTAATAATATTCGTAATATGAATGATATAAATAAATTTTATTGTTTCCTTTTGTAATATTTTTTCGAATTTTATAAGCGGTAAAATTTTCTTGGCAATTTCTTGTTTTAAAAGTGACGATTTTGGCGATTTAGTTTCAAAAATGGTCGATTTTCAGAAGCTTTTATTAGCAGCACTGGTCGGTAACAAAGAAGAGAGAAAATTGTGTGTGCCCTGCAAACATTTTTGAGATTTTTTGGCGATTGCTTGTTTGGCGATGATTACGCGATCCTTCTCAGGGAATACGAATCGCTAACCATCGCCTACGCCTTACAACTAAGCGAAGAGTACGCGAGCGTCCACAAGTAAGTCAATTTTTTTTTCTGAAAACACTTAATTCTGACAACAATTTTGATGTGAATCGCGCACCATCGCCTACGCCTTGAAACTAAGCGATGAATACGCGAGCGTACACAAGTAACGGCAAATCTTTCTCACAATAGTCAAAATATTGTGGCATTCTTTATCGTTTTGAGATGAGTCATCAGTGTTTTTTCATAACTTTCGATAGAATTTTTTTTGTCTTGTTGTTTTGTTAAGGTAACGGGAAAATATTTGGTTTCAAGGGCAATTATTAAAAGAAATATTTTAAAATATTAAAAGAAATATTTTAATAGAAGTAAAAGTGAAGAAAAGAAGTAAAAATGACAATAATATAATTAAAGCTTTAAACATTCTCAAACGCCGTAAATTCGTCCACTAATCGCCGTCGAGTTATTGCTTTTAGGTACACATCACGAATGCAAAGCGATCATGCAAACATTTTCGATCGCCAAATAATCGCTTGCGAATCTCCGATAAGATGTCTAAAATCGCGGCGAGCAATCGCGTGCGATCTAAAAGTTATCTTCAGGCGATTCGCGAAAACGATCGCCTGTGTGCCTGATGCGACTCGCCAATGGGGATTCGCCAGCGAATCAGTATTAGAGAGTCGCCTACGAATCAATATTCCCAAATCGCCTACGAATCAATATTAGCAAATCGCATACGAATCACTATTCGCGAGCCGCCGGCAAATCGCTTCTGGCAAATCGCCTACGAATACGTATTCGCGAATCGCCGGCGGAACCTCAATGGCGAATCGCATCAGGCACACAAGCGATCGTTTTCGCGAATCGCCTGAAGATAACTTTTAGATCGCACGCGATTGCTCGCCGCGATTTTAGACATCTTATCGGAGATTCGCGAGCGATGATTTGGCGATCGAAAATGTTTGCAGGGTGGGTTTGTATCAAATGAGAAAGGTTAAATTATGTTTGTGTTTTTCGCATAGCTTTGTATGGAGTGCTATGTGTGTGTATTATTTCAGCGTTACAGAATCAGTCAGTCAGTCAGTGAGTCAGGGATCAGCGTAAATATATTTAAGAAGAAGAAGAAAAATATTTACACGTGCATCATTGATCAATTAGTATTACATATGTCACTAAACGAATTTAGTGAAAGTGTGCTGTTTTAAATTAAACTACTGTGATTTTTGAAAACAAAGTGACAACTGAAATTGTTGCATTGACTTAATATTTCTAATAAATTTTTTATATAATAATTGAATGTCCGAATCTCAATAATTTTTGCTACGTCTGTGGTTTATTTGCGCCTGAAAAATATTTGAAAAATATAAGAAAAAGTTTTGTAAATGCTTTTGAAGAATTTTTCGTTTTTTCATATGTTCCAAAAATGAGGTACGCACCCGAAGTTGTTTGACAACAGATTTTGACAACAAATGTTTCATTTGAAAGGTACTTCCTTGTAGCTTTTCACTAGACGTACAATTTTTTTCCTTTATTTACAGTTTATTTTATTTAAAATTGCTTTAAACATATAAATAAAATTATAAAAAGCTTTGTGCGTTTTTTACAGATAATTTAGTTGAAGAAATTGCAACTGAAACTATCGATAAATTTGCAGAAGCTCCAGTCATCCACTACCGAAACTCCTGACAATTATTTAGCATCTAAAAATGGCATGAAATGGAGCAAAGTTGCACCACCGAATACCTGCATTCATGCTCATAAGTCGACTATATAAGGAGGAAACTAGGGCCAGTGAAAGACTTTATCATATATAATGAATTCAACATTCAACATTGTTGCATCGTTGCAATACCTGCACACTCGAACTGGAAAATCAGGAAGAAGCATCACAACAGTGATTTATTTCATTTTCTCATATTTTAATGTTATATATAACAAGTAAGAAAATCAACTATATTATTATATTATACCCATTACCATGCGTTCAGAGACCCTAGCTCTTAGGTCCAACTAATTAGATATAGAAAATAAGCACAAACCAAATTTGAGTGGTGTTATTAATTGTTGTGCCTTCGGATACGCAAAAGTTCATATCTGATATATTTATATGGGGAATAGGTCGAGAAATGGACCAATCCTGACTATATGTTGTAAGGTCACTTATTTTTTGCAAAACACATACAAACCAAGTGTAAGAAAAATCTCTGCAATATTTTTATTATTTCATAGATTTAAGTGAAGATCGGGAATCAACTTCATATGGGGGCTATGACTAAGAATTGTCCTTTAAGGTTTATTTTTTGGGACTACTGATAAATCGATGGAATAAACATACACAAACCCAATTTGACCGAGATCTATATAATGATTTGGATATTATGGCAATTTAAGTCGATCTCATAGGGGCCAATTGTATGGGGACTAGGTCTGAACATGAACCGATTTCCACCAATTTCAATAGCGTTCATCCTATGGCCGATAGCAGCTTATATAATAAATTTCATCATATTTGTGACTTATAATGTAATTACAAGGTTTACATGGACACCAGGGTGGCACTTCATCATATGGAGAAAAAAAAGTTTCAAACTCTCGGTCGCACCCCCTAGAAATATGCGAATAGCAAAAAAAAAGTGAGAAATACAAAGTTTTTGGGCCAATCAAAAAACATTTAGGGGTGGCTCAATGCGATTGAAAATTTCAAGTGTGTTTATATGGGGAAAATATGACTTTTTTTCAGATTTTACGAAAATTTCATCCGACAAATTGTTATATACTTCGAGATCAGTATTATATTATCTTTCCAAAAAGCTATAAAACTTCAAAATAGAATAAAAACTCACCAAGAAATAGCAAATGCCCCAGACCACTTTTGTGCCAAAAAAAAAATCGAGGTCATCAAATTTGATGGCATTTTTTTCAACTTTAAGAAATTAATTAAATCCACCATTTTGTTTTAGTCTCTATACCTGTAAGTACTCAGATATGAAGTATTGTTTTATTACCACCTTGTTAACCTACTAAGTATTGAGACCGAAAATGGAAAATTTTTTTTATAAAATTTTGAAAACTCCTTTTTCAAGTTTTGAAAAATTTTCTTAAACAAAATTTTAAGAAATTGATCTTGCTCTTTAAGATCTTGTTAAACGTATGTTAGAGATTAACTGTGTGAATTTTTAGGTAAATCCCTATGCCAGAATGTTTTTGACAAGGATTTTATTTTTGCGGATTTCGAGAAAAATGGGATTCTTGTAAAATATTCTGTAAATGTACTTTTTCTAAATACTTTGTATCAAAAATTCATAATTTTTCTATATTATGACCCCACTAACCCTTTTGGAATTGGGGTCACAGCTAAAAAGAAACAATTTATTCAAAAAATTCAAATATTTTGTAAGTGCTATTGAATTTTAAGAAGCGGCACTTAAAATATAATAACTAAATGTGTAGAACTTCCGTTCCAAAAATTTGAGATAAATTCGAGAACGTTAACCCATTATTTGCCAAAGCCAGCTTTGGATTTTAAAATATATTTCAATTACAAATTACCGAAAACGAGTTTTTCTATTTAACTCGATGAAACCACTATTTAGAATTTAAGAAAAATAATTCAATTAATTTTTATTTATTTAACCCTTCAGTGCTCCTGGTATCAAAATAATCCATTGTGATATATCTTTGGTGCAATTATCTGCTTATTGCTCGCGAATATAAATTAAAACAACTTTTAACCAATTTTGTTATAAAATTATTTTATGTATAAAAACTATCTATATTTTTCTAAATAAAATAAGAAGACCCACATATGTCCATTGGACACACAGACAGACGGATGGACATCGCTAAATTTACTCTGAGTTGATCGGTATAATAGAAGTCATTATACCCTTGGTATATATATATACACAGTGGTATAGGGTATAAAAATAGCGTACTATCGAAAAATATAAAATGAAAATATTGTTTTTCTATAGTACCCACCCCAAAAGAAACAAGTAAGAAAATTATAGTCGGTCTAGACCGACTATACGATACCCTATACCATGCGTTTAGAAACCCTATCTTTTAGGCCCAACTAACTGGACATTGAAAATAAGCAAAAACCAAATTTGAGTGGGATTTTTATTATTTTTTTTGGCTGCAGATATGAAAAAGTTCATATCGGATGCTATATCTATAAAGGGACTAGGTCCAAAAATGGACCGATCCTGATAATGTTTGGTAAAGTCTCTTGTATTTTGCAAAAATATGTAGAAACAAAATTTGAGAAGAATCAGTGCAATATTTTTGTTTTTTAATAGATTTAAGTGAAGATCGGGAAGCAGCTCCATATGGGGTCAAAGGGATCATTTTTGGACTACTCATTAGTGGATGTAATGAACGCATACAAACCCAATTTGAGTAAGATCTATATGACAATTTGGATCTTATGGCAATTTATGTCGATTTTATATGGGTAATTTGTATGGGGGCTAGGTCTGAACATGGACCGATTTTCACCAATTTCAATAGCGTTCATCCCATGGCCGATAAAAGCTTATATACCAAATTTCATCAAAATATATTCATATTTGCGACCTGCAGTTTGATTACAAGCTTTACATGGACACACAGACGGACGGACGGACGGACGGACGGACGGACGGACATTGTTAAATCAACTCAGAAAGTGATTCTGATTCGATCGGTATAATTAAAGATGGGTCTAGGTCAAATATTTTTGGTTGTTACAAACAGCAGCACAAAGTCATTATACCCAAACCACATAGTGGTATAGGGTATAAAAACATGTCATAAATTTTAAACCCTAGATGATCCCATCCAATCACTTTGCATCTCAGTTCGTTTCAAAATTATTTCCTCAACTCAATCAATTTTTTCATAAATCTTATGGTTTTATTTTATTATTTTTAAAAATTAAACAAATTAATTAATATAACGTTAGTGTGTGTATGTACATTAGGCATTTGGCGGTATCTTTAAGCGGACTATTGGCCAACTTGTTCCCAACCGGTGAATATAAATTGGTCACGTATTAGTTATTTAAGGAAACACAGTAATCTAAATATATTTGAGATAGATCAACATCTGAAACGTTTATCATCCCTGTAGAATTCAGTTTTAATTAATCGATTTTTTATTTTTAATCTACATATATATATATACCGGTAAGGGATTTGTGCAGTTTATCCTAATGTACATACCAACATTATTAAATCATCATTCACTAAATATATGTATATCTAAGTACTCGTACGTAGCAAGTTCTTAAATAAAAGTAGCTAGCAATCCATGTGTTCGATTACTATTTAGGATTCCGGATAACGGCAATAGGAATTACTCTCAATCAACTCATGCGGTATCCATTCTTCAGACAGTGGCAAACGATTCTTTAAAGTCTCCACTTCTCTTAAAATGCGTACAACATTGCCGCCAATCAATTTCTTAATGGAAGCATTTCCCCAAACACGATCACGTGCCAACTCTGCTAGCAGGAATGCATAACCCTTCGGAGCTCCACTCAAACCAATGTGATCCACACCGGCCACCTTGCGCACATAGTTTATGGCATTAATGGCTTCGCGCACACTAATCAAACGTTCGCCGCAACGTTCTAGATTAAGCATAATGACACCGCCATTATCCGGTAGTAAGCTGAAATCGAAAAGGGGAATTTTTTGTTGTCTAATAAGAATAATGAGCATGTTAATAAGAACTAGCAGATTCCAGCACTCGAAATTCGAGTGCAAATTCTAGAAAATTTTATTTTTTCATTAAATAAAGACCCTAAAGGTATGCTAATCAATTATAGCCAATTCACAAATCAACACAAAAAAACAAACTCATTTTTATTACAAACACATTAACAAATTTAATAAACACACACATAGCATATTGTATAATTTTATGTATGTGTTAGTAGCAACTTTATATGCAATTTACTCAAAATAAAGAAAAAAATTTAAAAATCTGTAAATCTGCAAAACGGCTAAAAAGAAATACCTTTCAAATAATATACGTTTGGTCAAAATCGGGGAAAAACGGTAGAACAAAACATCGGTCACAAAAAATCGCCTAGCTTATTAATATTATAGATTACGAACCTTAGAACACGATCCGGTATAGCAGCTAAATTTGTGCTGTTGCAAAAAGACGAGGGAGCAGAATTAATCAATAGAATAGGAGCTTTAGCAGTTCGTAGTGCTGCAACCATTGCTGTGTCAGATAGGTGAGAGATTTCAATCAACATGCCAATGCGATTCATTTCATATAACATAGTCTGGAATTAAATTCATTTTAATTAATTAATTTTAAGACAAATAATGTAAAGTAAAGGTAAAAACCTTTCCAAAATCATTAATGGAATTTGTAGCATTTGCTTCGATTAGATAGTCTAAATTTTTGGTGGAAGCAGCCCAAGGTGTAGTACATTCTAAGCTGGTGATGGAAACAAAACGAGCACCCAACAAATACATGGATCTCAGAACAGCCAAACTGGTGCCCAAAGCGTGGCCACCGCCAAGGCCCATTAATACGGCCACTTCACCTCTGATATGCGTTTGTTCCATTTCGTCGGCCGACTCAACGATGTGCATGGCGTCCGTGACCGCTGTAATACGTTTCGCCTGGTCAATACCCTCCAAAGCCAATTGCACAGCATCCAAGTACTGAGCTCCGCATGGTACCGCTATGGGCCACAAAACAGCACCCACATACTTCTGACGCATTTCCTGCATACTATTGCTGTAATTAAGTTCTCGCGTGGGACTCCAGGAACCCTCGATTAGCGGAGCTTCACTCAGTAAACGTCTGATAAAAGCCAGCCGAGCTTCCAACAGCGAGGACTGCCTCAACTGTAAGGCCAAGGGGATGCCACCAGCCATGGCTATGCAGGCCAACATGATGCCCAACACAATTAGCACACGTTTACTCCTTGATTTTTTAATCTCCGATTCTGTTGGTGAGTCCATGCCACCAGATGAGCCGCACGCATCCTTGCTGTACGATGATATGCCACCATTTTGCATTTTTTCACTGGCAATTTTCGTTATCTCCGGTGGCAATTCAACAATGTCTGCTATTTCCGTGAAAACAAAACACTGTTGCTTGCAATGTGGCTGATGTTGATGTTGGTGATGAGGATGCAGTGAATGCACCTCTATAAACCCATGATTTGGCACTGTATTCATAATTATTGAGGAATGTCCCCAGCAACTAGACTATTTAATTTTAATAATTTTTATTTTCTTTTTTTTCAAGTTTGCTGTAAAGGATATTTTCCACTGGATATACGTTGAAGAAAACGGACTTTATTGATTGTATATGTATGTGGTTCATTTTCAGTACAAGTCAAACAACTTTTTGACAGTTCTTTGAAAAGAGAAGGATTCGGCGCAGTAATTATACAATAAGCCTCTGCTTAGTAAAGCAGTGCACAATAATTGCAACTAACTGATTATTAAAATTATTTTTTTTTTCAAAGACTAAAAAATCTTCTAAAAGACTAGGGTCGTATGCAAAAAAATTTAAGTATACTTTAAGTAGACTTTATCAACAAATTTTTTATGAAAAACATACAATAAAGTCTACTTGAAATACGGCCCTAAAAATGTTAATTTTTCTAAAATTTAAAAAAGTATATATAAATTTGGTAAAAATAACTGAAAATATATGTTGATATATGTTAAGGTAATTTTTATATTTAAGCGAAAGAACAATAAAACATAATTTGAAGGTTTAACAAACAATTGATTGATTAATTTCGGAACTTAGCGAGTTTAAAACTCTTTGCTAAAAAAAATTTTATTTTTTTCAAATTTTGTTAAACCCTAAAAGTATGCCTTAATTACTACAACGCTTAACTTTGAATGTTAACTTAACAGACCGTAACAGAAAGTGGTTATGCTTTGACTTTTGTCACCTTCCGTTATGGGCTGTTAAGTTAACATTTGAAATTAAGCAATATAAAAACTAAACATATTTTTGGGGTTTAATAAAAAATATTAAGTTTCATAAAAAAATATATTTTTAAATTTCTTTATCGAGCTTAACTTCAAATGTTAATTTAACATACCTTAACAGAAAGCGACTAAGGTTTTAGAATAACCTCAAAGAAAAACCACAAAGTTAATGAAATGTTAACTAACTTTACCGAGCAGTGTTGTCATATAGCGTTTTAGTTGCTAGATTTAGCAACTTTTTTTGTCGCTTAGCATCCAAAATTTATGAAAGGATGCTAGATGCTAAATTAGCATCGTTTATTAATAAAAAGTTGCTTTTAGCATCTTTTTATATTTTTATTTTTTTTCATTATTTTTGAATATATAATATATAAATTTCTCAAAGTGTAATACGAGAAATTTGTGTACTACTCTTTTTACCACTATGCTCGTTTCTTTCAACAAATATAACAAAACATTTTGAAATAGAAGAATGTAAACAGCAACAACAGTTTTTAATGAATCAAAAAGTCGATTACCAAAAAATATAATTGCGTTAAAAAAATTCCAAAATTTTCAATATAAAACACATCAAACCGGGTAAAAAACCAATAGCCAATATATTAGAAGAGTTAAAATTTAAATCATCTGAAACAGAAAAAATTCAAATCCAATTAAGTTATATCACAGAAAAATATGGGGATACAGCACTGAATACAACCTCCTTATTGATTGAAGTTAACAAAAATTCTATTGGCGGAAGATCATTTAAAGAGTTATTCACATTTTTATTTCTTTATTAGTTTTGTTTTTCTCAAAAGTCGGAGTTGAACGTTCGTTTGATTTAATGACTTTAGTTAAAAGCAAACTTTGCAACAGAATAAAATCCGAGTAGTTATGTTCTGTAATACGTATAAAAGAAGTTTTGAAATTGAAAAATTGGTGCTGTTACACTTAAAATATACCGAGCGATGTCGTTGAAAGTCGATCGTCAGAAAAATATCGAGCCAAGAAGAACTTGAAGATGAAGACATCACAGAAATATTAGTTGCCATAAACTAATTATTGTAATATACTCGTATCTTTTGATAATGTAAATTCTGTTATATTTGAAAAAAAAAAATAATTTAAAATTAAAAAAACTCAAAGTAATTTTATTTGAAATTTTAAAAATATAAATCGAAACTTATGTTTTATATTCATTTATCCATTTAAAAACCAAAGAATTAATTAAAAAGTTTAAGTACTTTTTCAATCAAAAGGTAATGAAATTAAAAAAAAAAATACCATCTTTTATTTTGACTCCAGTACGTTTTAGCATATTTCTTGCAATTTAGCATCTTTGCAATTTCAAATTATGGCAACACTGTTACCGAGCCCTAACATCCACAAGATGGCTCTAACCCATTCGAAAGGACGGCCAAAATACATGTAATTTAAAAGAGCATGTTTTTTTTAAATAAATTTGATTTAAACAAAAAAACACTTTTGACACACTGGTAATTCTTTTTTAATATACGGCGGCAGCGAACGTGTTAATATTGTAAATTTATTATTTTAATGAAGTTGCTAATTTTGCTTAAAATACAACAACAAAAAAGATTTTAAATTTTATTGATTTTATTTAAAAGTTTTTTTTAGAAATATAAAGGTAAATTTGTCAAAGTTTTTAATTTATTTTTTAGTTATATTAAAACAATGTAAACGATTTTGTAGGTTCTAATATATACAGAGAGTGACAATATATGGAAACTTTTAACAAAATAAATTTATGCCGACTTGAACGGTCAATACCGAAAAACAAGAATCATCAAATTCAAAACTCTTTTATTAATTTAAAAATGTGCGTAATTTATTTATTTAAAAAAAAAGCAAAAAAATATTAACACAAAATAGCTTAACTTTACAAAAAAAAACTACAAGTTTTAATTTTTATGCGGTTGACAAAACATTGGAAACCTTTACTATACAATAATTGAAAACTTTACCCCTAATATTGGATTCAGTATTTTGTTGGGTATCAATTATTTTTTTGTACTGCTTACCAACGCCGAAGCATGGAATCAATTAAATTGTTGATGATATCTATTGAAATGTTTTGCCACTCTGAATTAAGTGCCTCTACGAGATCTGTCGTGTTTGTGGAATATTCGTGTCCGTATTTTTGATTTACAATTTCTCTTACATTTTCTTTGGGACTGAGATCTGGTGATTGGGTTGGCCATTCCAAAACACTAACTGCATTAGATTGTCATGTTGGAACTTCCAGACCAGGGGCATATTTTGCGCCGTGTATGGATACATTACCTCATTTAGAAATTGCCTGTATCCAATTACAGTTGGAGTATCTTTTACTGCATGAGTTGGACCCATTCCTTGGCTCCAAAAGCAACACCATACCATAATATTGCCAGCGCCCAACCTATTAGTTTTATTTGTATTCATTTGAGACTAGTCTTTTTCCTTTTGGCCGTTGTACAAACGTTCTTCCATCATGGCCTCTTAAATTAAACTTAAAGCGTCTGAAAAGAGAACAGTATTCCAATTCCATCCTGACCATTTAATGTGTTCTTCAGAAAAATTTTTGCGAGCCAGATGATTTTTTCGGATATCACTGGTTTCTTCACAGGACAATAACAACCAAGATCGGTCTCTATTGCCCGTCGGGAAACAGTTCGAGCACATATTTTCAGTTTCAGTTTGTTAATGACCCCTTTCGGTAACATTTTTTTTAAATTTTTTAAACTCTCTTACTATTAAATTATGTTGTCTGTCGTTTTATGGGGCCTGTCCAGTAAATGTTAAGTTCCACCGTACTCCACAAATTTTCCTTTGCTTAAGAGCAACTGTAAAATTATCTACAATTCTTGTTTTTAAGGCTTTACAATGGCTTTATTCTTGCCATTGTTTTATAATTATTAATTATAGGATTAAAACATTGAAAAATGCAATTGCATTTAGAAAACCAGATGAAAGAAAACGTCAGAAACTATAAATATTTAAATAACGATTTGGATGTTATACATACATTTTCTTTCACACCATTTTCAATTTTTATTGTTTTAATAAACTGGTACAGAAGTTTAGAAGTGTCCATTGTTTCGTCATCAAATACATATTTCGATGAGTTACAAACGGAATGACATACGGATATATACCCTCTGCACTGATTATAACCTCTGCACAGGGAAATTTAGAATTTTGCAAAATTGCCCATGATATTGGCACCCACTGTAAATACTTTTGAGACTTTTTTCATTAAAATCATTTAAAAATTAAAAAACAGAAAGATTATTATTGTGTTGCACTCTCCTGTCAGAGCATTTTGTATTGATAATTTTGACCGCCTAGCTCAGGACGTCAGGGGGGGTGCGACCGATCAAACACAAAAAAGGAGGGCAGAACAATAAAATTTATACTACAAAAAAAACTCAAACTATACATACTATCAAGTTAAAAAAAAAAAAAACACTAACAATCAATACTACAAAAAAATGTACATAAAAAAAAAACCTGTGTAAAGGGCTTAAATAAACGGATGGACAAAAGCTGACAATATTTGAACTAACAGACATTTCTTGGGACAAAAGGCGTTATATGTCCCCTAGTTGCCCACCCTACCATGGTAACATTAAGTAACGATTAAAATGCTACCCCACAAATAACACTGGTCACCTACATACTTACATTAACACACACTTACAACTTTAGACCGACATTGTCTCACTTAATGTCAACCAGAATAAAGCATTTTAAATCGATGTATATTAATTTATTAGCTTAACAAAAAAATAAAAAAAAATGGCAAGAAAACTTACTGATAAATATATTTTTTTTTCTAACCAACTAACTTATAAAAAAAATGGTATATATAAAAGAACTAACTAAGAAAACTTATTACTATAAAAACATACAAACAAAAACGTTAAACACCTAATTCCCACAAATAACAGCCACAAAAGCCGTTGACACAAAAACTCGGCCTTTTTATTATTTAATACGTTCGCGAATGCCTATATGAGAGAGCTCTCTTATACGTCCTATAATTTGGAGTTCCAATTACCCAGCGCGTTTCCGTAAACACCCAAAAAACAATTATTTTAGGGATCACAAAAAAAATTATCACATAATTAATATTAACGAAAAACTAATCTAAATCTTACTAATCTCTTTTAACTACTTATTTTCAATAATAATTTACAATTCAGCACTTATTATATTTTTTTTTTTCAATATGATTTTAATATACACTAAAACCGTTTTTTTCTTTTTTAAATCCGGAGCGCTTCACTTGCTTTATCATAAAGTAATATACAACACAACACAATTGAACGGACTCACCAAAACATCTCCAATGAGCACCTTTTCGGATTTAACCTCTGCGGCACCTCGGCTAACCGCTTCTTCACTAATACTGTGACTCGATTACCACAAAATCTGCAATTCTTTGCTTCAATATTTTTTTTTTTTTTTTTGGCTGGCTGGATTTTTTTTCTGTAGCCTTAATGTGTTACAGACCCACCAGAAATATGTGGACTACAACCACCGAATCACAGGTAAACTTAGCAGGACCTGACACTTGCGGCAATGCGGTTGTAGTCCCTACGCCACTACTCTTCTCCTTGGATGCACTGAGCCTATTCATGAAGATTAAAATTCTAAATTTTCTGACCAAAAATTAGATTCCTTATCAACGCTTACCCGTTCCAATTGTGTGAATCCTACAATCGTCCTTCTCCCAAAAACGCTTCTTTTCCTGAATGGCTTGCTCCGGCTTGGCTTATAGCAACACAGGTCGTTGCTTGTGTATAGTTTTGGCAGTAATAAATTGCCGTGCAAATTAATTTCAAAGCCAAGCCGAATTTAAACACAATTCAGCCACTATTAAAACCCGAATATTAAAACCTCTATCGGCATCTTATCGCTATCTTATTCTACCCTATATCTATGCCTACCAATCTTACTCTAACCTATTGCCTTTAATTTTCGAACTAAATCTAACAGTTCCCCAAGTTCAATAAACTGTGCCTTTTGGCCTTGAAAACAATAGCCATAGGTCAACAAACTCTAAAAGTTTGGCCTTGGAAACATATATTTTTTATTTATTATATTAAATTATTAGTTGCCATTTTTTTTCTTTAATTTTCTCTACCATTTAGGCCATTTTCATAAGCCAAAACATACATTTAAGCCATCTGTCTTACCAGGCGCTCATCCAAAATAGAACATAACCGTTATTTTCATTTCTATTGTTTATTTCTTCATTATACTTGCTTTATTTCTATTGTTTATTCCTTCATTATACTTGCTTTATTTTTCCCTTACATTTTCTCTATTCTAATTCTTATTCATAAATACACAGCTGTTCATAACCGTCTGTGAAGTTATCAAGCGATCACCAACAAATTCGCCACTACTCACCGCTACAATTGTTTAAAAAATAATTTTTGTAAGATACAAATCTCTTAACAATAAATAATTGTAATATATTGTAATGTTAAATGAATAATGAAAGGATTTTAAAAAAATATCTTTTAAAAGCCCTAAAAATGGACAACAGCTATTTTGGGCAACAAATTTGGATCACAAAATTTTAATTTTTATATTCTCGATTCCGAAAACTTTCAAAAATACAGTTATGTATTTATGTATTTTAATTTACAAAGAAAAATATAGATATTTTAAAAATTGGTAACGTCGCACATATTACATATGGTAACTTTGTTGGCAACTCAGTGTTGTTCATTCAGTGATACCAAGTGTAGGGATTTTTCCCTTTTTGTAGCGATTTTTTTTTCAAAAATTTGACATGTAGGGAAAAGGGAAATATTTCTTACTTTTGTCGAATTGTAGGGATTTTTTGCAGATTTTTTTTTTAACAATTTAATACTATATATTTTTCAATTTTAAACTTTAAAATTAAAAATATATACCTTTTTTTAGTCTGGTAATAACTCTATAATATGAAGGAAGTAAATATGTGGCTTCTTACTTGTTTTGTGCGTCATTTTTTATACATACGTACGCCATCTTTGTAGGTCTCTTCAATTTTAATAAGTTTGTAAATAAAAAGAACATTAAAATATTATAAATTTAAACATAATCAATTTTAGAAAAATGTCCGATTCGTTTTTCGATGATGCTGAAAACACATCAAAGAAATACAGAAAACAAAGATTTTGCTCAAGTTGGTTGAGAGACGAGAAGTTAATGGGATGGCTGGAACAGGTCAAATATGACGACTTTATATGCAGATGCTTGTGAAAAAATATTAAATTGCGATAAGACAGATCTAAGTATACGTGCTAATAACCACTGTCACAAAAAATCTTTTAAAACCAAGAACCAAATTCTGTTTGCGTTATAAGATCTCATTTGCAAGCCATTTTAATTGTGTAAATTTTAAATGCACATCTAACCATATCAAAAAGATGAATTATGAATTGTACAAATAATTTTTTTATAGTATCTTTTAGTTTTTTTATGTTGTTTTTATGTTATTCTTATGTAATTCCTATGATATTCTTATCTTACTTTTTATGTTATTTTCTTCGTTTTTGTGTTATTTTTGCATTTTTGAAATTGAAAATGTACAAATTAATAATAAAATTTTATTTTTTGAAAAATTGAAAAAAGTAGGGAAAAATGAAGGAAGATAAAAGTGGGTGTGTAAAAAAAATGAAAAAAAAACTGGCATCACTGCCTGCGAATGTAAACAAACGCCTTTCAGCACGTGTAAATAATAACATTTTGTAGTTAGTTTACTTCAAAAAAAAAAAGATAGTAAAACTCGCTTTAACCATGGCTGAAATTGATGGCTATAAAGGTTAGTAATTGATTTTCAACGAGAAAAATTAAATTATATTTTATTTTGTCTACAGTCATTCCTTTAAGACTTACACCCGATGCTGAATTCTGTCACAGTATTTATATGAGAGAGCATTTCATACGTTTAATGGATCCAAACAAACCCAAGGGTAGAACGTTGTTTCTCTTGAATGTACCGCCTTATGTTACTGAATTGAGTTTAAAAGACTTCTTCGGAAAAACTGGCCCGGTAGTTTCTGTAATATTTGCTGAAAAACCTGGTCGTGACGAGACGGAAAAATGGTTACAAAATACTACAGAATTTTGTAATAATGAGACACCGTTTAAATTTAAAGTAGCATATGTCGTCTTTAAAACAACAAATAGTGTGGGCAGAGCCTTGCAATTAAGCAGCATAGACCTTTTTAGCAGCAGTACAAAAGAAACAACTATCGATACGGGCATGCAGTTGTGGCACATGCAATATCAACAGAAACTTTTAGACGTAGATAAGACGCAGGAATACATTGATCAATATATGGCTGCTTATGATGAACGGGAACGGGAAGCTGAGGCAGCGGCTAAAAACACTGAAGCTGATATCGACGGTTGGGTGACAGTAGGCAAGCAAGGTAGGAATGCAGGGTTCGAACAAAAGGATACTGTAATTGGCAAATTGGAGGAGAAAATCGAAAAGGGTAAAAAGAGAAAGGAGCTGACCAACTTTTATACTTTCCAAATTAGAGAATCCAAAATGAAAAACATTATTGAATTGCGAAGAAAGTTCGAAGAAGATAAGAAGAAAATAGAGACATTAAAGCAGACAAGAAGATTTAGACCTTTTTAAATAAATTTTCTTTAGATTATAAAAGCTTTTTAATTCATACAATTAAGAATTTTTTTCAATTTTTTCAATTAAATATTCTTCCTTTATTTACTTATTTTAACAAATTTTGATATTTACATATGAGATCTTATCTTTACATATAGATATTGCAACAAATAATACATAGGATCTAAAGATATTAAATAGTTTTTATATTATTTTTTAATGATTTTTAAAGGAAAATGGGAGGGAAAAACCTTTATATGATTTAATTAATTCAAATACGATCTGAAAATATTTATGTGCTTATAGGAGGTTTATTAGAAATAATAGACCTCTATAAGCACATAATTTTCAATTTGGTGATTTCTTTTTAATTTTACGTTATTTCTCAACATTCTCTTATCAGTGGGTAAGAGGAATTTTCAATTTTGGCAAAGTAATTGTTATTAATCCTTGTTATGAAATCGATAATTTTTTCATAACCGGTTTGTTCTTGAAGAAGATTTGTAGGATACCTCCAGGGCTATTTATATATCATTTTAAGACATTTGTTTTGTATAATTTGTAAGCGTTTTAGGTGACAGTTGGCAGCGTCACTCCAAATAGGACACGCGTATGTTAATATTGGCCTTATAACACTTTTGAAGAGTAGATTTTTGTTTTGGTGGTTTAGAAATGACCTTCTATTTAGTAGTGGCCATAATGCTTTAAAAGATTTTATAGCTTTTTGACACGTAGCCATAATATGTTGTTTAAAAGTAAGCTTTTTGTCCAAGACAACTCCGAGATATTTATTTGACATGACTAAGTACATTTATGGAATTATTTCCAATATGAAGATGACGTCTTGGCAGTCTTTTGGGAGATTTGTTGAACGGAAAAATAATTGCTTGGGTCTTGTTTGGATTAATTTTGATTTTCCATTTGTGAAAATATTTACTGCATTTTACAAGTCCCTTTTCCATTTTCTTCAGGAGTGCACTTGTAAGTTTGTTTGAAGAAATTAACGCAGTATCATCTGCGTAGTAAGCAACTTTCATATATTTCGGAACTTTGAAATCGGATGTATATATCGAGTAAAGCAATGGCGACAAGACTGATCCTTGAGGTAACCCTGTGGTGATGGTTTTTGGAGATGATGTTTCATTATTAATCGCAACTTTAAAGCTTCTGCCGTGAATGAAATCTGAAATAAGTTTGCATAAATATTTTGGTATATTTGCATCAAGAAGTTTAAATACTAGACCATTATGCCAAACGGTGTCAAACGCTTTTTCGATATCTAACAATATTAGACCCGTTGAACGTTTATTGTTTTTATTGGTGATTATTTGATTTTTAATTCTGTTTATTTGGTGAGTAGTGCTATGCCCTTTTTTAAATACAAATTGTTCTTTAGCAACAATAGAATTGGTCGTTACAAATTCACTACCATAAAATTAAGAGTAATTAAAAAATAAGTAATAAAAAAAACAAAATTCGTGCGTTTTACAAACATTTATTTGCAGAAATTACTATTTTCATTAATTCATGCGGCGGTAATGAGTCCAATGCGCACAGTAGTTGTGGCACATTACCATACACACAGCCTGCACTACTGAGACCTACTTGGACCGCCTGAGCAAGACGTTCCATACATTTTTGGAAATCTAAATCTTTACAAGGTTCAATTTTGTCGGCTATTAACTTAGCAGCCTGCGTTTTCAGAGGACTGACGATCAAAGCCAAATGTTGAGCGCTTAGAGCTGTAGGCGGCCCATTGTTAACAACTTCCAAGAGTGTTTGCAATAAAGATAAATGTAGATTACTATAGGTGTTCCTATTAGAGACTATCGGCGATAGAACAGACCATCTTATTAAACCTGCAAGAGGAGTAACAACCGGCATGGCTATGGCACCTGTAGGTAAAGACAATGGCTGTTGGGATGCGAAACACAATGAAGGGGTTTCCGTAACCCATTCACAGAAGACATCTAAAAGGGCATCAGGCGGCGCCGTCAAATTACCCCTCTGCTCATTTAAATATAAATCGGTTACAGCTGTCATTAGGTTAGCTGCAAAGTGTGGAGCCACCAATGGTAATTGTTTCAACTGCTCAGATGTTTTACGAGAAAATACTATAAAATCACTAACCAAACTTTGTGCAACTTCTAAGCTGGGGGCTGTTGTGCAACCGACCTGTTGCATCCATGTGCCAGCCGATGACAGTAATGGAGCAACTGACCCAGACACAGCTGTGCTAATAAGTTTGCATAGTATTTTTGAACGCTGTGGCGTTAAGTTGGTACCAAATAGCGAAAGAAAAACAGCGTTTCTAGTTGAATCTGGTCCCGGCTGGGAGAAGAACTCAATCAACACCAATATCAATTGGAATTCTTGTATTTTATTCATATTAATATTTGCATATGATTGGGGTGATTGGCCCCTGCGCACATCTACATCCTTGCTACGTTCGAGAAAAACAAATTCCGATATTAGCTGCATAATGAAGTTTTGTTTACCCCGGCCAATAATGATGCTTTCTGTATGGAATCGTCAAGTTAGGGACATATTAACTTATTTCATAAAGAATCATTGATAGTGGTATTACCTATGCGTGGTAGCGCCTCCTTTACACATGCTGGAAATTCTAATTTTCTAAGCGAATGTTTTATATCTGTTTGGCTCATACTAGAGTTAATTTAAAAAAAATTTTATTTTTGTGTAAATAAACTGCTGTATTTGCGATTGTTATTTATTGCGTTGCCAGTTTATGTGGTCAACCGCTTGACATCAAGCATCGTGTACGTGTGCTTGATGTTAGCATATAAATTTGCTGTACGACCTGTACAGCATGAGAAAATACAATACATCTCTCATCCAGCATGCCAAAAATCTAAAATTTTTGATTTTTCATCCAGCATCGTCGGTGTCACACATACTAACAAATTTTCACTAATACCATCATAATGCTGGATGGGAATTTGATTAGTGTATATTGCCCTTAAGATAACGTGGAATGGCAACTTCATCAAAAATTATAAATGATTTTTTTTTATATAGACCAACTTTCACAATGTTTTATTTACAATAATTGTTAAAAATATGCCACCTATTTTAACAATTGTTTAAAACAAACGTTTGTTGGAAAACAAAGTTTTTTATTAAAATCGAAAAACCAAAAAAATGAAATCTGGCAGCACTGTGATGTGTACTATACAGTTTTTTTTTATTTGCAAGCCGGCGAAAATATATTTAAGGATTAATATTCAGAAGTTTATTCAAACTTGCCTAACATAAACTTGAATAAGCATAATAATTATGATTAAATTGACGCTGAAACCCACTGACTTTTCTGGCCTGCACACATCGTTTGCAGTAAGTTTTCCCGCCGTTCGATTTATCTAGTGAAGCACAAGCCGTAACAATTGCTTTTTTCCATAGTTAAAATTAAAGGAAGCTTTCGAAAAGGATGATGTACAAATTTTAAGAAATTCCTATGACAGCTACTTCAATAATTCGGATCATGATAAGAAACCACCAATGGACCAGGCTTTCAGAGAGTTGCTGATATTCAAGTTAAACAATGACGTTGAGTTGATAGGAAAGTTGGTGAAGCTTTCGGTGGCAGCAGTAAGGGCTGAAATAGTTTCGGTCACTATACCGGTGGTATTGTTGGGTGATATTTTCGAATCAGTCACCTTGGACAAATGTGAGAAAATTTTCAATTTTGTTGAGGCAATGGTTGAGGTGTGGAAGGAGGAGATATTTTTTTCCTCTTGCAAAAACAATATACTCAGAATGTGTAATGATCTGCTGAGGAGATTAAGCCGTGCCCAGAACACAGTATTTTGTGGTCGTATTTTGCTGTTTCTTTCGAAGTTCTTTCCATTTTCCGAAAGATCTGGCCTGAATATTGTTTCTGAATTCAATTTGGAGAATGTCACAGATTATGGCGTCGATGGCAAGGATTTGGATGACACTTTGGAGGATATAGAAGACATTCCCATCAAAATCGACTACAATTTATATTGCAAATTTTGGTCTCTTCAGGATTTCTTTCGAAATCCGAATCAATGTTATAGCAAGGCATCATGGAAAATGTTCCAAACGGTAAGAATATGACGTTAAATGTAATAATATATATCCCGAATCAACTCTATTCTTTTTTTTTTTTAGCATGCTACCACGGTTTTAGAGTCTTTTGCCAGTTTTAAGTTGGAAGATACCCGCTCTAGCTCCTCACAAGATGAAGCCAATGAGGATTTTGTGGAGAAAATGGATTTGGACTTTAGCTTTAGCCACGATTTGAAAACTTCCATCGTACAGTCGGTGCAAAAAGTAGATAACTTCTTTGCGAAATTTCTAACAAATCCGAAACTCTTAGCTTTACAACTCTCAGATGCAAATTTTCGTCGGGCAGTCCTGGTACAATTTCTTATACTATTTCAGTATTTGCAACTTACAGTAAAATTTAAAGCGTATGTTGTTTTTGGTCATTAACTACACCGGAGTGCATTATTTTCGTATATGGTTTACCTTTACAGAGAATCCAATACGTTGACACCGGCTCAAGCAGAATTCGTTAAAGAAACTGAGACGAAAGTTTATCAGTTATTGGAAGAGACACCTCCGAATGGTAAACGTTATGCTCGTACCGTTAAACATATGCTGATCCGCGAAGAAATGTGGAATAGTTGGAAAAATGATGGTTGCAAAGAATTCAAGAAGCCAGACGAATCAGCTGCTGACGATAAACCGCCACCAGCTAAAAAAGAACGTAAAACATTGGGCGATTGCCTGAAAGATGCCAATAGACAAGGGAAATTCTTCTTAGGCAAGTAAGTATTCACTGTTTTATTTGTGTGTACTAACGATCTGAACTACTGAAATTATGCGTCTGGGTAATGTTCTACCATTGCAAATGTTCAAATACACAAATGAGAAATATTTGACCTATCCTTTGTTTGGTGGGTTAATGCGTTTTTTTTAAATTTTTATCTCGCGTTTTTTTTAACAAATATCAAAATTTTTTGTATGTGAAATATAAAGTGATTTTTTAATTTGTTTTATTTACACGGGTATAACATTTGAAATTTCAATTTGGATGATATAATTTATTTGATAATACTAAAAGGAAAAAGAATTGCTGGCCAAAATTTCTATCTTGCCAAAAATGTCTGGAACCTTATCGAAAGAATTTTTTTTTTATACATTTGGGATTACAGTTCTGGCTAAAACTCCCGGGATTGGATGGATTTTCAACATAACCGCAATACTAAAAGAATGATCAGTTTTGCAAAATCATTTTTGAAAAACCAAAACACTTCTAGTTTAGTTCGACGCTATTGTATTGCGTATTTTAAAAAAATCGTCCGCTTTTTGCTTAAAAAGACATTCATTTTTTGTTTTATCATTATTTTTGTAACGAAGAAAATTTCAAATCAAATTGACAAAATAAGGAATGAATCAATCAATAACAGATCATGCCATAATTTTGTAGTTTCAATGTTCAGTTGTCGATCTGTTTGGTAAATGGTATTAATGTTACAAAATCATTTGTGTAATAAATTTTAAATTAACTTAGATTTATTAAAAATCCCATTTGATCTGATCTTTAGCGATGTTCTTACACGTCTTTGGAATTATTCACCTGATAATCTGCAGGCCTGCAAAAGTGAGGAACGTAATTTCTTACCGCAGGTGGAAGCCTATTTGGAAAGTTCACGTGATAAAAATGATACATCCTTTGAATGGCGAGCATTACGTTTACTAGCCCGGCAATCGCCGCACTTTTTCACCTTCATCAATTCGCCGTCTTATAAAATATCAGATTATTTAGAGGCTGTACGAAAACGTTTAACTAAAGAACGTTTAGATGCTGCCAAACAAGCGGCAGCGAATGCAAATGGTACAAACTCTGAAAGTACTCCAACATTAGCCGAGTCTCAGGAACATGAGGCAGTGGCCTTACAAGAACAAGAAAACGAGCAAGATGGCAACGACGAAGGTGTTTCGGGGGAAGAGGAAGAAGTCAATGATTTGGAAAAAGCCGAAGAAGATAGTAATGCTCACTCGAAGCCGGTAACAGCTTCAAAGGAACAAATTGAAGAATTAGCGCCCTTAATAGGTGATGATTGGAAAAAGTTGGCCAAGAAATTGGGCTACACAGCCGATGAAGTGTTATATTTCGAAACGGAACACAGTGAGCGTGATGGTGGTTGTATCGCTATGCTGGTTAATTGGTTTGCTGATGATGACGACGCCAGTTTAGATAATTTGGCTTACACCATGGAGGGTTTAGAAATTAATACAGCTGCCAAAGCAGTTAAAGCTTTAATTGATCGCCTATCACTTAAAATGTCGTCTGCAAGAGATGAAATAGAAGATGTTGACATAAAAATAGAAACAATTGATTGATCATATAAAGTTTTCTCCTTAGTTTTGTTTTATTCAAATAAATTCTAGCTCGCAATTGCAATTGCGAGCAAAAAACGAAAAATATCTGGTTTACAATAAAAATTTATCACATGTACAGGAGTTATTAAGAACGCATTCTTGCTGTTTTGTTCGTAGTAGTAGTAGTAGTAATTAGTAAAAAATAGAGATTTATAATAATAAGTGGTTAAGTTGGAATATTAGAAAAGGTCATCGTCTCAAAATGGTTCATCAGCTTCACAATCCATTCTTAAAAAAAAAAACAACATTAACGAGATGACTCTAATAACGCTTCCTGGCCGCTGGAGGTTTAGGTTTATTATGCTGCATATTGGCGCATTTGGGTATATGACGTTCGGCAGCCGATTGATTGAAACGTCTACTGCAATGGGGACACTGCACGTAATCTGGATTTTCCGATGGCGGCGGAGGCGGTAAATCGCTTAGTTTTCCGCCCTTTGCTAGATACGCCTGAACCTTTTTGGCTTCTCGTATTGCTGCTATAAATTCTTCATGTTTTTTACGCCAATTACCCTTTTTCGCAGTAGCATTCGATTGTGTTTGTGAATTACTGGTGTTTGCCCCAACTATATGTTTTTGGGCAGTGGAGGTGATGGAGCCTTTGCCCTTTTTCACATATATTTCTGCTTCGGTACCCTTAACGCGATGTTTGGAAGCATCAAATATCTTGCGTTTTGTACTATTCATTTTTCTGCAGACCTCCTCATGTTTTCCTAAGCGTTCTTCGAGGAAGTTCCGTTGACAATACTGACATGCAGCCATACCGGGTGGAGGTGTACTTATTCTGGGAGGCGGTTTAACCGACTGTAAGAATTGGAAGGATTGTAAAAATTATTGTTTTTGCAAAACAAAAATACAAAAAAAAAAAACAACTTACCATAACGAATGTTGCTACTTTTGCGGCTCCTGTCTTTGTTGCCAGTGTCTGCAAAATATACAAAAGAAAAGTTAACATAAAATATTAACAAGTGGTAGTTATAAAGGCACCTAAGGCGCCATGTATCCATATCTATAATAATAGGCAAGGGGATTTATTGTGACCGATGTAAGTTTCACAGTTTAACCCCGATTTTGACAAAAAAATTTATCGTTTGAAAGGTATTTCTTTTTCGCTGTTACCCAGATTTACAGATTTTCATCGTCTGGAATATTTTTTGGAGTTATGATCGTTTAAAGTTTCTACTAACACATACATAAAATTATACAATGCTATGTGTGTGTTTATTAAATTTGTTAATGTGTTTGTGTTAATGTGTTGAGTTTGTTTTCTTCATTTAAAATGAGTTGAATTGTGAAGCATACCGTTAGGGTCATTATTAAATGAAAAAATAAAATTTCCTAGAATTTGCACTCGAATTTCGAGTGCCTGAATCTGCTAATATGTATGAATGTGTACGTAATAATGTAATATACGAATACGTAATAATCAAAAATTTTCTTTTTCTAGAGAATACTTTTCATCAACTGATTTCCACATTCTGTAATTGAGTAAGAACTCGCTCCTTTTCATTCCAACAATATTTTGTGGTAAATATTAATTTATTTCTCCAGAACTTATGGTTTAGGGAATCCTATAGATAGTCAATACCGATTTATTTCCTTACAGTGTGCAGCAAAAGTTGAGGTAAAATTATAGAAAAATACGTAATATTTTTGTATCTCGTTTATTTATTTTTATCTCAATAAAATAAGAAATATATAATTCGGAGTTCATGACAACTCCACAGCAAGTTTTGGTATCCATTTATAACATATTGCATTGTTTTTCAAAAATCTCTTCATATTTATAACGGCAAATTTTAAAAGAATTAAATACAATTCTGTTTGACAAATGTTTAAAAAATGTTTAATATGGGGACGAGGTCGAAAAATGGACCGATCCTGACCATATTTGGTAAAGTCACTTATATTTTGAAAAAATATATACAGACCAAATTTGAGAAAAATCGCTGCAATATTTTTCTTTTTTGATAGATTTAAGTGAAGATGGGGAAGCAGCTCTATATGGGGCCTATGACTAAGAATTGTCCAAAAGGATTTTTTTTGGACTACTGATTAATGGATATAATAAACACATACAAACCCAATTTGACTGAGATCTATATGATAATTTGGATCTTATGGCAATTTATGTTGATTTCATAGGGGTCATTTGTATGGGGACTAGGTCTGAACATGGACCGATTTTCACCAATTTCAATAGCGTTCATCCTATGGCCGATTATAGCTTATATACCAAATTTCATCAAAATATATTCATATTTGCGACCTGTAGTTTGATTACAAGGTTTACATGGACACACAGACGGACGGACAAACGGACGGACTGACATCGTTAAAACGACTCAGAAAGTGATTCTGAGCCGATCGGTATATTAAAAGATCGGTCTAGTTGAAATATTTACAAGTGCACCAAAGAGAGGGTTGAATGAATATTTTGACGAGTGTTTCGCAGACACAGTACGTAGGCCAATCAAAAGGACCGGGTACAATGGTCGAACAGCACGCAAAAAGCCTTGCATAAACAGGAAGAAGTATTTTGATTTTGCCGATTTTAAAACCAAAAAAAAAAAAAAATGAGTTGGGATAAAGTTATTTTTTTTTCTGACGAATCTAATAAACGGATAAACGTGTTTTGGTATGGAGAAAACCCTTGGATACCCCATACCATGGTGGTGTCATGGTGTTAATATATACTGTCACAAAAATTGATATTTTTCATGGGAAAAAATATAAACTTCCTAAAAAAAAATTTGTAAGTTTCTAGGAAGTTTTCTTTGATTTAGTCATAATCAATAATTTGTTGCTTGACTGGTTTTTGAAATAAACGACTCAATTCTGTGGTTTTCTGGAATAACCGCCTATGTCCATTTTTGTCAGTTTTGAGTTAACGTTGCCAAATATATTAATTTTTAACGCTCTTTACAGGTGATTAATTTTTTTAAAAAAAATATTGACCATTTCTGAGTTTTTTCTTTAAATAACGACGTAACTTAAATGTTTATTGAATTAATTTGCAGCAGTAACGACGTATGTCAACCTACGTTTCATCGCTGACAAATTATTTTCTCAGAAAACGACACATAGCGACATAGGTTGTTACTAATGAAAAAAAATGCAAAATAATTTTGGATTATTTTTCAGTTTGTAAGCACTTTTAAAAACTTTTGTGTTTATTTCTGTTATTTTTTGTCACTATTATTCTTGCTACGTTGTTATATTCTCATCCCAAGTCCCGTTAACTTTTTGTTGACGAACAAAAAAATCCATTTTTTAAGCAACAACAACTTATGTCTACATGGGTGGGACATGTAGACTCAAAATTTTCTATAAATTATTTATTGCCCATATCTACAGGACTGTTAAATAAAAAGCTTTAAAAACTTTATATCGAGCCCATAATTTCAAATATAACGTTTTTTGGCTCTCCTGAACATTTTGATTTTATGACTTACGCGGTTATTCTAGAAAACCACAGAATTCTGTTTGCCGTTATTTCTTTCGTTTGAATTTTATAGCATGACATTTGTATATTCTGTGAACATTTTCGCACAAGAAATCTGAGTGCCAAAAAAAAAACTCTTCTATTGCAACGATTACATTAAACAATTTTTGATTTACAGTTAAAGCGTAAATGACCCCCCCTTCATTAAATTATTTTCGGTATAAAATTTTTATAAAATAAATGATAATTTTAGACGAAAGTATATTTATTTTAGAGTTTACTCTACATCGTATAATACAAATTATGAAGAAGTAAGAATATTATAGTCAGTGTAGACCCACTATACGATATCAAATACCATGCGTTTAGAGAAAGGGTCTTAGGTCCAATAATAAAAGATGGGTCTACGGTATAAACTATTTAATAACATTTTTGAAGACTAAGTGTAATCAGTTGGACAAAAGTGAATTTGTTAAAGAGCAAGTATAATTCTTGGGATTCATTGTTTCATACAACGGAGTAAAAGCTAACCCCAAAAATAGTCGAAGCTATAATAAATTTCTATTATTCCACTACACTAAAAGAACTCCGTTATTTTATTTGACTTTCGGAATATAGCATATTCATTCCATTCCAGTTTGTAAGCACTTTTAAAAACTTTTGTGTTTATTTCTGTTATTTTTTGTCACTATTATTCTTGCTACGTTGTTATATTCTCATCCCAAGTCCCGTTAACTTTTTGTTGACGAACAAAAAAATCCATTTTTTAAGCAACAACAACTTATGTCTACATGGGTGGGACATGTAGACTCAAAATTTTCTATAAATTATTTATTGCCCATATCTACAGGACTGTTAAATAAAAAGCTTTAAAAACTTTATATCGAGCCCATAATTTCAAATATAACGTTTTTTGGCTCTCCTGAACATTTTGATTTTATGACTTACGCGGTTATTCTAGAAAACCACAGAATTCTGTTTGCCGTTATTTCTTTCGTTTGAATTTTATAGCATGACATTTGTATATTCTGTGAACATTTTCGCACAAGAAATCTGAGTGCCAAAAAAAAACCTCTTCTATTGCAACGATTACATTAAACAATTTTTGATTTACAGTTAAAGCGTAAATGACCCCCCCTTCATTAAATTATTTTCGGTATAAAATTTTTATAAAATAAATGATAATTTTAGACGAAAGTATATTTATTTTAGAGTTTACTCTACATCGTATAATACAAATTATGAAGAAGTAAGAATATTATAGTCAGTGTAGACCCACTATACGATATCAAATACCATGCGTTTAGAGAAAGGGTCTTAGGTCCAATAATAAAAGATGGGTCTACGGTATAAACTATTTAATAACATTTTTGAAGACTAAGTGTAATCAGTTGGACAAAAGTGAATTTGTTAAAGAGCAAGTATAATTCTTGGGATTCATTGTTTCATACAACGGAGTAAAAGCTAACCCCAAAAATAGTCGAAGCTATAATAAATTTCTATTATTCCACTACACTAAAAGAACTCCGTTATTTTATTTGACTTTCGGAATATAGCATATTCATTCCATTCTGATTTGGAATTTCTCACCCCCCCGAGAGTGGCTGTAGCACTGTGTTATTTGCTAAATGTTGTTTTGATTTGATTTGTTAAATAATATCAATATTTCGTATATTTCAAACGTTATGGCAACCATTATATTGAACTAGTTAGTTGTAACGCTCTTAAGGAGCCCGCTTAAAAATTGTGTAAATCTGTTTGTGAGATAATTTTGCTTTCATAGCTTTCGAGACATGATCTCTATCAGGCAACCCCAATAATAATTACCACCCAATTCATATAACATATTATAGCTAGGGAGAATAATGTCCACCACCTTCCGCTACGACGCTTAATTTCCGATTTTATTAAAATGTCAAAATGAATACAAAATACGTATACATACATATAGCGTTACACATTTATCGAAGCAGCTATTATATATTATACACCCGTCGCAACGAAATAAATATCTGGGAATATATTTTGTAGAAAACTATTTCATTTATTTTTGACATTTTAAATTTTGTCGATTTTTATTTTTCCAATTTTAGATTGTTATTTGTCATTCGCGTTTCCCGTTTTGGCTATTTTTGATTTTGGGACTTTTTGTGATTTTTGTTATTCGGGATTTTCAGTTTTAGCAATTTTTGATTTTGGCGTCTCCTACTTTTGATTTTGGCGATTTTTGTTGTTCGTGATTTTCAGTTTTGGCAATTTTTGAATTTGGAGATTTCTGGTTTTTGCGTTTTTTGATTTTGCCGATTTCTGGCTTTAGATATTTTTTTGTTATTCGTGATTTTTGGTTTTGGCGATTATTGATTTCATCGATTTTTGTTTTTTGCGATTTTTGTTGTTCGCGATTTTCGGTTATGACAATTTTTTTTTTTTTGGCGATATTTGTTATTAGCGATTTTTGCCTTTGACGATTCTTGTTTTGTTTTTTTTTGTGATGTTTGATTTAGGCAATTTTTGTTATTCGCGATTTTCGGGTTTAGCGATTTTTGATTTTGGCGATTTCGCCCATACGACCGCTCACATTGATAATTAATGTCAAAATTTCAAGACTGTCATTTTCGTAGTACTTCATATTTTTTTGTATAGGAGGTGCCACGCCCACTGGTCCGATCCTGCCCATTTTTTATCAGACTACTCACATTATTAACTCATGAACTCAAAGTTCCAAGGCTTTCACTATTACAGTACTCCACATTTACGACATTAAATATTTACTCTGTATGGCGGTGCCACGCCCACTAATCTGATCCCGCCCATTTTTCCGTGTTTTCCATAGTTTCAGAACTCTTGCTGTCGTAGTACTCTAGATATTACATGTTAAAATTAGATGTTAAAAATTTACTTTATATGGGAGATGCCTCGCCCACATGAAAGATCGAAAGAATATAGCCTACTTTTCCTATCAATATGATTGGTTCAGTGGTGTAGTCTCCTATAAACCACAAACAAACAAACATACCAAACTCTATTTTTATACCCCATACCGCTATGTGTGACTTTGTGCTGATGTTTGTAACTACAAAAAATATTTGACCTGGACCTATCTTTTATCTGAATCACTTTATGAGTCGATTTAGCGATGTCCGTCCGTCCATCCGTCTGTGTGTCCATGTAAAACTTGTAGTCAAACTACAGGTCGCAAATATGAATATATTTTGAAGAAATTTGGTATATAAGCTTCTATCGGCCATAGCATGAACTCTATTGAAATTGCTGAAAATCGGTTCATGTTCAGACCTAGTGCCCATACAAATTAGCCCAATGAGATCGACTTAAATTGCCATAACATCCAAATTATCATATAGATCTCGGTCAAATTGGGTTTGTGTATCTTTATTACACCCATCTATCAGTAGTCCAAAAATAAACCCTATAGGACAATTCTAAGTCATAGCCCCCATTTAAAGCTGCTCCCGATCTTCACTTAAATCTATCAAAAAACAAAAATATTGCACAGATTTTTCTCAAAATTTGGTTTGTTTTTGCAAAAAATAAATGACCTTACCAAATATGGTCAGGATCGGTCCATTTTTTAACCTAGTCCCCATATAAATATAGCATCCGATATAAACTTTTTCATATCCGAAAGCAAAAGAAATTAATAACAATAGCTCTGTTCGTTTACGTGATAATTTGTAATTGTACAAATTATCACAAAATTTACTGGATCCTGTTCGTTTACTTCAAAAACCCAATAAAAGAGATCAAATGAGAGCTTAAAGTGACAGTTAATTTTTTGAAAACTTGCTAGTTTTTACTAGATATATTTTTACCAGCAAAAATTAGCAAGCAAGAAAAACATATGTTGAAGAACATATGATTGAGTTTTATGGTAAATAAAACAATTCTATTGTGCAAAAATGTTAAATAATAATTCTGAGGAAAATAACGATAGAAGAAGTAAGTAAATATTCACATAACCAGGTTTCATTAATTTTAATCTTTAAAAACCGGTTTCTACCAAAAAAAGTTTGCCAAATTATTTCATAACAAATGTTTATCAAAAGCAATAGGTATTGTAGTTTCAATGAATATTTCTACATGTTAAATAAAATAAATTCTTCTAATTAAGGTATATTTCTTTTTTTAATTTAGAGTTTCACTTTTTCTTCACTTTCAAATGTGTTTAAATCAGCTGTTTATATGAACTTTCAAATTCTTACAAATTGCTGTTCGTTTACTATTTTAGATATTTATGTTTTTGAAAACTAAAATTTCTGAAATTTCGGATTTTACTAGTTTTTACTGGGAAAGTAAACGAACAGAACTAATGCTACTCAAATTTGGTTTATGCTTATTTTCTTTATCTAAACAGTTTCTTACTTGTTATATATAAGATATTAAGATTATAAAATTATGGTCAGATCCCAATCCTTCCATTAATTTGTTTAGTTACAATCTTCAGCATATACTGATTAATCTTGAAAATAATAGAAATTTCTCTAAACTACGACATAAGCTGTTGTGACTTGTCGCAGCAATGACAACTACAAAATACTAATTGCAAATATTGTTTATCGTTCCCACTAAAGATTAATGTATCGATCCAATTTTCATAAAAGAACACTTCAGCTTCCAAGAAATCATAAAATTTTTAATGATTTGTTTAAAGTCTGTTACTTTGTACTTTCTGCCTTCAGTTCGTTGACCTTATAAATAATTACCTAATATTATGTTAGTTTCTATTAACTTACTTTGACATTTTTAGGTGTTGAAGCGGTCGTTTTTTGTAATGGCGATTTTGTGGTATTTATGTTGATTTTGGTAGGCTTAGATGACGTTGACACCCTACTACTACTACTGCTGCTCGGTGCCCTTTGTTGCGCTGCTGTTCTTGTTGCAGTTATATTGGGTGATTTTTTTGTAATCACTGGATTTAGTTTGATTCCATTCGGTTTGGGATTAATTTTTTTCCTTATGGTTATCGTGGCATCCAAGACATCATTCTGACTACCGTTATCATAATTATTATTATCGTAATCATGATCATTATCATCATCATCATCATCATTGGAAAAACGATTGTAAGAGCCCACAACACTTGTGTTATTCAAACTCAACGAAGAAAACTCTTTGGGGAATGTCTCATTGTCCAAATTGTCCAAGCCATCGAGAGGGCTGTTAAAAACATTTCCGTTGCCATTTAAAGTTGTACGATTGTTATGGAAGTTACGAACAGTTGATGTTGCCGTTTGTTTCATTGTGTTGTTCGTAATAACCGATCGCCGCTGAACATTTACTACTCCAGCAAGCCGCTTTTCTGTGGATGAATTTTGTGTCGATGTTTTCGTTGTAACAGTTGGCGCTGTAGCCGTTGTAATTGGTTTTAAGGGATGACTTCGATCGATCCCGACACTTCGTCGACGTTCATCAAACATTTGACGTACCTGAAATTTTAAAAAGATTAATAGTTGTTAATTTGAAATGAATGAAAATGTGAAGTCATTGTATTTAACACAATTTTTTTTTATGACATTAAGCACATAACCTGGGCTAAATATTTCAAATACGAGTAACATAATATGTTGTAAAAATTAACAAAAATTTGTTTTAACCGAAACATTTCATAACACTGTTCAACAGCAAAAAATGAGCAGAAACGAGACAAGTATACATAGGGTGGGTAATGGTCCATTATGTCAGGATTTTTTCATATTGACATACAAATTTGATCATGTTTTCAAAAAAAAAAAAAAAAAAATTAATAAATCAAATACTAAATAAAAATTCGGCTGTGCCGAATCTTGATACCCTCCACCAGTGTATAAAACTCAATATTATTACCAATGTTGGGTACGGTTACCATTAAGCTGTAAATGGTAGCCTATAATTTCTAACTAGCATAGCCCAGCCCTCGAAATTCGAGTGCCAATTCTAGGAAATTTTATTTTTTACATTCATAAATAATTTTATAAGAGCTTCCATGTATGCTAATCAATTTTACCCAATTCACAATTCAACAAAAATTTAATAAACACACACACAGCATTATATAGTTTTTTATTTAAAGCTTAAATATGTGTTTTATGTATGTGTTAGTAGTAACTTTAAATGAATTTAACTGAGAAAGAATTTACAAGATGGTGCGAATCTGTAAATATGGTGAACATCTGCAAAGAAATACCTTTAAAATTGTATATTTTTTGTCAAAATGGGTTGGTAATTGAAGGTGTAGAATAAGTCACAAGAAATCGCCTAGATAGATATATACCATTTAAATTTATAGTTAATTGCATTTTTTATTTACCAGTATTTATTATAATTTCTTATTTATTGCTTCTTTTATAAGACAATGATGTTTTTTTTTTGGAAAGAATTAACATCTATCTGAAAAATTGCATTATATTTATATTAGAGTAGGCTTTAAATTACTGGCTCATGCTGAAACGAGAAAAGATATTCGTCTATGACAAGTCTTGAAAGCTTTAGAGAAACCAAAAGATTTTATGTCTTTATTTTTATAAGCATTATTTTTAATTTCAATGCTTGAATTTACATACATTTTATCTTATTTCCTAACCACTCTTTTTAAAGTAGTATTTAAAAATGTAAATGTTAGATGATTCCTGCCGCCTACATCGGCGGATCTGGCAATAAAGAAAGAGTCGGCGGTGGCGCCTTGAAGGCTTTAAGTCATACGATTTGGACCTCTGGATACGTGGAGTATAACTATACATATACACTCATGAATCAAAAGCTACAAACGCAACGACCAAAATAACAACAGCTACCACACATAAGAAACAAAATTTAGAATAACAAAAATAAGAAGAACAGCTTAGAAAAATCTTGAATTTTTTCAAGAGTTCTTAATATTTTCATTGAAATCTCGTGACCCATTGGACCGATTTCGTTTATTTTAAATAGCAACCTGCTCAGGATGTGAATGAAAAATTGTCACTAAATATGAGCATCACAGCTGACTTATTGAGGGCGTATTCTTGATTTCCACAGACGGACATCGCTATATCAACTTCGCTTGTTATAAGGATATATATATTTGATGGGAAAGATAAACTTATATATACCCTCTGCACACTGCTGTCGAGGGTATAAAAAATTAGATTTTGTCCGGTTCGGGGTAATGTAATGTAAGAGAAATATGGAACAAAATTTGGATTAGCCTTTTTCGAACAACACCACTTGTTTATCCTCAGCATCCTTCTGTCAGCAATTTGCTTAATCAACTAAGTATCTAAAGAAAAAAGAACGTGGGAATTGGTTTGTTTTTTTTTTATACGAGAACTAGTACGAACAAGTTGAGTTTTTTCCAACTTTAATTTTCTCTACATTAGTATAACCATATACAAGTACAAGTCTCGTAGTATGAAAAGATTTTTATAGTTGCCAAATAATTCCGCTAGATGGAGGAATAATAATAAATGATTTCTAATACTAGAAATTATGTACACACAACTCTTTTTTTAAACGATTTTGAAATAATACGGTTCATATTTAATGTCAGCTTTTTTGCCCCCACCCCCAAAAAGGCTTGGCCCACAATTGAAGGAAATTGAATGACAAATGTTGCTGTCATCTATAGTATATAGGATTGAGGTCATTAAGAAAGATTAGGGAAAGAAAGGGAGAAAGAACAGAACCTTGGGGTACTCCTGAATTAAGTTAAAACTCATATACAACACGTATTGTGCGGTCTCTGAGAAAACTCGATATAAATCGAGAGAAGTCAGTGCCGACCCCAAATGCAATAAGCTTTAATATAAATCTACCGCTAACGAAAGCCTTAGAAATATCTAGAGAAACCATTTTATTTTCACTAAAATTATGAATGGATCGTTTACAGCATTCAGAAAGAAACGCTAACTGGACTCCCGTATAACGACTTCTACGGAAGCTATACTGTCGATCATTAAGTGAGTTGACCTCCATATAGTTGACAATATGGTTACTAATCATGCTCTTCATCACCTTTAAAAGGGCAGTGCAGATTGTAATTGGACTGTAATTTTCAGTGTTATTAGCCTTACCCTTTTTAGAGATTGGTTGGACATTGGCAACCTTCCAGCAAGAGGGCGTTTTCATGAAAAAAATATAAACTGCATATTTTTTCATATTTATAATATCCGAATTCAGACTCAACGATCCCCCATTATCCTAAGTACATTTGTGTGGTCTCGGCTACTTTTCAAAAGTGTTTATTTGTTGGACAGTGTAAATCGGTCTTTAAAAGAAAAAGTTATTATTCAATAATAATCAATAAAAATATTCTGTTTATTTATGTAAATTTGCCTGGGTCTTCTTCTCTATTTATTTATTTTTTTGCAAAACCAGTCTTTTTGACTAATTTTGACACAATTAAGGACACTGACACAATTTTTATTTCAAACTAAATGAAAAGAAATGTACTCTTAATAAAAGAATACCGCTACATTATTCTACTAAAGGCACGTTCTCATTATGGAAAATGGCCAGTAACATTGATTTGCCAGCTTTTTTCAGGTTAAGAGCGCAAAACAATACCTCAAAAAGCGCTAAAAGCAATTAAAATAGAATGAAATGAAAAGCGCTAAATAGCGTCAGTATTTAATCTTATTTTTTAAGTGTATATCAATAAAAAAAATATAGATTACATGAGAAATGTTTATTACAACTGTTAATATGATTTCAAATAAAAAACATATAACATTCTCATGTTTAGGCCATATGTACATATATCTGTGGTCATAAGCGATAACCGCCTAAGTCGACTTAAGAATGATTTGAGTTGTGTATGCTATCATGTTCTATTAAAAACGCTTTATATTTACGTGAAATCCGCATTTCTCTTATACTATTTATTAAAAAGATATTAATAAAACAAGTAAGAAAATTGTAGTCGCTCTTGGCCGACTATACGATACCCTTTACCATGGTTTAGAGACCCTAACTCTTCGGTCCAACTAATTGGATGTAGAAACAAAGCATAAAGCAAATTTGAGTGGCATTATTATTAATTTTTTTTTGGCTGCAGATATGAAAAAGTTCATGTCAGCTGCTATATTTATATGGGGACTAGGTCGAAAAATGGACCGATCGTGACAATATTTGGTAAAGTCACTTATATATTGAAAAAATATACTCAAACGAAATTTGAGAAAAATCTGTGCAATATTTTGGTTTTTTCATAGATTTAAGGGAAGATCGGGAAGCAGCTTTATATGGGGGCCATGACTAAGAATTGTCCTATAGGGATTAGTTTTGGACTACTGATTAATGGATAGAATAAACACATACAAACCCAATTTGACTGAGATCTATATTATAATTTGGATCTTATGGCAATTTATGTCGATTTCATAGGGGTCATTTGTATGGGGACTAAGTCTGAACATGGACCGAATTTCACCAATTTCAATACCGTTCATCCTATGGCCGATAAAAGCTTATATAATAATAATTTCATTAAACTATATTCATATTTGCGACCTGTAGTTTGATTACAAGGTTTACATGGACACACAGACGGACGGACGGACATCGATAAATCGACTCAGAAAGTGATTCTGAGTCGATCAGTATAATAAAAGATGGGTCTAGGTCAAATATTTTTGGTAGTTATAAACAGCAGCACAAAATCATTATACCCAAACCACATAGTGGTATATGGTATAAATATACTGACCTAAGTCGTAACGAAGCCTCATTACATTTATATTAAAAGTTATTTTTCTCGAAAGCATGATTTTCGACTTAAGCGGTTAATGCTTGTGACCACAGATATACAATTTTTTGTATAAAAATTTAACAACAATAATTTGTAGTCCATATTTAATATGTATTAAACAATTAATGGAATTATGTATTAAATAGTTCTAAAAAATTCATTTCAGGCTTGTTCCATAGTGACAGACATGACATTAAGTTCTCTTTCTAATCCAATATTATATAGTAAAAGTTTTTCATTGTTTATAAAAATATATAAAATTATGTAGACGGACCTGATCAATATATTTACCATTAGAAAAAGTGAGAAAGTAATGTGGTTATTAATAATTGGGGGGCAAAAAACAGTCGTGACAGACATAACAACAAACAGGCCTCGGTTTAGAGGATGTTTGTAAAACACAGAAAACTTCTGAAATTATTGGTATGACAAAGAAGAAACAGTTGTTTATAGTTAATATAAGAGCTAGTTTATTAATAAAGCATATAAAAAACTTTAACTCTAAAATAAATTATAGTAAAATGAAGTATTTTGTAATGTGACAGACATGACTGCCTTTATTTTCAAAATTACTTAATTACACTTTTCCTTTCTTACTGGAAAAATATGGGCTATAAAAATATTCAAAAATACATCTAACAAACTATTCGCACACATAATTCAAAAGTGACTCATCTCAAAATTTTAATTTTTCGGGTTTATATGCTTAAACTATGCACAATACACTTGTTTATCTATAAAAAAATATCAGTGTGTTTTGTTGTTGTTGTTAACTTTTGCTAAAAATCAGTTATGTCTTACTTTATGTTATGTCTTTCTTTATAATTTAATTGTTTCAATTGTCGATTTCTGAAAAATGAAAATTTTGAGTTGAGTCACATTTGAATTATGTGTGCGTATTGCCATTAATATTTTCGTGAAAATAAGGGATTTTGTACAATCAATTTGCTTGATTCTTCAAACTTGTTGTCAAAATAGACCTTTTAAAAACTTTATCCTAAATAGCAAAGGCAAGATTCGATCTTATAAAAGCGATTATAAAAAGCGCTAGATGGAAAAAATTCACATTTTGGGTCAACAAAAAGCGCTAATTCTAGCGCGAAAAGCGCTAAGTTGGTATCGGTGATCAAAATGATTGATCTGATTTCACTTACCTTTCCATTGGCAATATTATTCTTAGAAGCGATTGAAGTATCACTGGCAGATCCATCGCCAACCGTTAAAGCCATTTTCTTTTGTTCACGCTCCAACAACTGTTTTTGCTGGAACTTCATCTGTAAAAGTTTCGTATAGATATAAAAAAAAACTCATTTAAAAATATTTTCGAGAAAACCAAATAATTATTATTATTAGCTGTTAACGCCCAATTATCAAAAATAAACATTGAATAATTACTAATCGATTTTCGTAAACATCCTTTAGTAAACACTACCCCCACCTTTTTTTTCTTCAAAGCATTATTTTGCATATTACTCACATCCAGTGAAGAACTTAAATTGTGTGGTGGCAATTGACTTAGCGCCTCTATGAGACGTCTACCAGCCCACGATTCGTTTAATTTTATCGGCACAAAGTGTTCTGTATATAAATCATGCTCCTGCAGTTGTGGAAGTCGATCTTCGAAAATTTCATATCTATCCATTTTGTCTCTGTAGCTCGCAATATTTACGTAAATTTACACAGAAATACAATATAAACATATACAATAAATATGCGAATGTTGATGCCATAAAAAATCAGTTTAATTCACGGGAATATATTTATGTATGTTGCTAGTTGTAGCTCATAGAGTTACTTTAACGATTTATGACGTTTTATCTAAAACTGTAAAACCTTCCACTTGTAACATGGACAAAGCAATGACGACGAAGGACATGAAAAGCTAGAAAAACAATAATTTTAATACGGACGGACAGACAGACAGACAGACAGACAACGAATAAACGTTAGTAGTTTTTAATGTACACAAACATACACATTGATATGAATTAACATATGCCCACATACAGATATACGAGCCCTAACCACTATTAATTCGTACACCAAGTATTTTTTTGACAATACAACATTCTACATATTTTACGAAATAATATCAACTACACCACAAACGTCGTACTTCTCTGAAAGGTTATTTTTTAAAATCATAAAAATTATGTGCACACACTTAAAAGAAATTCTAATTAACCGATAGTTCATTATATTTTATAAAATATTTTAATTTAAATTTAATATTAATTTGTACAGTGGATAACGCTTCCTTTGCTTTATAAAACAGCTTCTAATTGCTTTGACATTTTAGTTAGTTTAGATCCAAGTTTCCTGAATTTAAATTAATTTCAAGAAAACAAAATTACCTTCCAGATATACCATATAAACCTTTATTGGTGTAGTTAACATTATTTCATTAATTAAACTTCTTGGTGTACGAATTAATGGTGGTTAGGGCTCGTATATGATTGTGTGTGCTGATTTACACGTACGAGTACTACATATAAGTAAGAACATTACAGTGTCGGTCAAAATTTAAATTGAACATGATAATACATTTATTTGAAAATTGTGATTATTTTTTGTTTGTTATTTTGGAAAGGTTCAATAAATAATTTCTTGTGAACAAAAATCCATATACTGTCACCCCTGTTCACATGAAATTAGCCGATTCAGAACATTTTCGTGTTCTAGCTTTCACTTTTACATTTTTTATTTGTTATTTTCGATCAGAAGAACCTAAATGAATGTAATAAGATTGTATTGAAAACGAGTCGAAATTCGGAACAGATGTAGTCACCAATGACAACGACATACCCGTGGTGTCTATATCTGAAACAGTTTTTTGAAAGAAAAATGTGCAAATATAAAAAATAAAATTTGTGGAGCCTTATCTTTTGGTCATTAATTGTATTACTTCTAAAATAAATGATTATTTTGGTCGATGTATCTGACTGTCACTGTAAATACTTTCATTGTTGTCGCCCGCAATTAAGTAAAACCACCAAAGCGCCATTTGCATTAATAGAGATACACTTGCTAGATAAAGTATCCGTACATCAAAATTAAAACTGTCATACTACGAAAAAAATTTGAAAAAATTAACTAAGCTGAATAATTTTTTCCCCTATTAAATTAAGTTTTTAATAGTGTTTAAATTTAATTATGATGTAACCCTTAACAAATTTAATGCAGGGGTCAAATCACCGCATTCGCTATCGAGTAAAATCAATCGAAATTCCATATTTTGGTTTATTATTTAAAGAAGACAAACAAACGCTCGACCACGATTCGCTTTTCTTCTTAACCAGTGGTCATAATTTTTTAGCTGTGACAAGGAAAATTATTCTTAGTATTTTATTTTGGAAAATAAAAAAATTATTTCGATAGAAAAATTTCGCTAACGAATGCGGTGATTTGGCCCCAGGTGATAATTGCAAAAAAAAAGGAAAAAAAAATCATAAGAAAAAGAATTGGTACATTTGAAATGTTAACACAAAAAAACTAAATTTACATTAAATATTGCTTAAATTATTTACTTGTAGTATATCCCTTGTGCTTTAGGACCGATTTGGTATCGACTTAACCAACTGTAAAGTATCATCTTTACTTATTTAACCCCACTCATCCGAAATGCCGTTTTTCACATTTCCTTTAAGGTTATTTTATGCTGAAGGATTCTGCGCTCCAGTAAATCCCGCAAATGCTCTATAGGATTAAGATTGGGTGATTGCGGGATAATTTCAATTAGTTTCTAGTATTATAGAGCAATAACAACTTGACATATTGGCCCAAGGTCCAGTTGTTGTGAGCTTTGCTTTAAATTTTGTGTTAAAATGGTTATGTATCAATACCATGTTGCCTACCGTATTTAACCGTTGGCAAAAGATTTTCTTTATAAATACAGTTCCACTTTTCGACAAAATAATTTTTTTAATGCCGAAAATGCAAAAAATGCTAAAATTTCTTTCATCTTGAAATAAAACACGTTCCCAAAATTTTGGAGCCTTATTTGCATACTCATTAGCTTTCTACGTACTACACGAGCATGATGGTCGGTATCTTCATGGATGTTTTTGCTGATTTTAGAACTAATTTTAGAAGCAGTAATTCCGGAATTCTGTTTTACTGACGCCAAAATAGTTTGCTTTTCTGCCTATGATCCGAACTATTTCACAAAACGATTTACCCTAATCTCTAAGGTTTAGCATAATTTTTCTCTCGTCAGTACCGATTTCTTTGATTTCGGGATTCATCCCAAACGAAATATAATTAAATAAAATCAATTTTATACAAATAAGTTTGTATTCTATTAAAATAAAATCGATGTAATAGACCTGTACGTCATTGTATAATTCGTGAGATTACCCTAATTGTAATTGCACGAATACATTTTCTGGCACTTATAGTTGCTATACTGCGTTTTTAGCGTTGTAAACGTTTCGAAAGTTTTTTGAAAAAACGAGCAAAATTCCCAAACATTTTATAATTAATTAATTTTGATTAATATTAAAAAAATTTCATCACCAAGTGCACGAATACTTTTTCTAGCAAGTGTATGAGTGCCAGTCCATGAGTGTGGAGTCCATTTACACGATGACTTTTTTTGCTTGCGTGAAGAGGCATACATATAAATGTATGATGATAAAAATTTTGTTTGTGTGGCAGGTACAACGCCCGCTTGATATATTAAAAAGAATATCTATATATATATATAGCCTATTTCCCTTCCAAATAGGCAGTTAGACGCTGTGCAATTTTCAAGAAGATCGATTAACAAGTGTAGCGTCCTATAAACCACAAACAATCAGACAAACGTACACCAGACACACTTTCGATTTTAGATAACATCTAGACTATTTTAAATAGATTTTTACGAATGAAACCATAAAAAAGGTTAACCGATTAAACATGAAAATAAATCAAGTTGCATGACTTTGCTGAGGCAATAACTGGATATACAAAATTAACGTAAACTACATTTTATTGCTATTGTTATGAAAACGTCCATATCTGATGTTAGTTTTATATGCGTACTAGGTCAAAAAATGGATCGATCATGACCATCCATATATATTAAAGTCAGTTATTTTTCTGAAAACCATGTGTAAACTAAATTTGAGAAAAATCTATGCAATATTTTTGTTAAATTTAAGTGCAGATCGGGAATTAGCTTTATATGGGGACTATGACTAAAAATGGTCCTACAGGGTTTATTTCTGGACTACTGATTAGTGGGTATAATAGACTTACATATACCAAATTTTATCGATATATGTATATATGATAATCTGGTTTTTACGACAATTTAAGTCAGTCTGATAGGGGGCTAGGTCAGAACATGCACCGATTTTCTCCAATTTTAATTTCAGTCCTATGTTCGTTAAAAGCTTATACAGTAGTTCCCGCTTAAGTGCGCAACGCAAAATGCACAGTTTTTTGCGCACTAAAGCAGGGACTCAGTTAAGCGGAACCCCTGATAAATACGCATGTAACGCATTTAAAAAACCTCGCATATTTTTTTTTTTTTTTTGGATTATGTAAACAATAATTTATTAGGTAGTTAAAATGGAAAAATATTTAAAAATAATTTAGCAAAAAAAAAAAAAAAATTCATTCTATTTACAGATGATATTGAACAAGCATATTTATGACAAAAATTACTTTAATTTCATTTTTTTGTAGAATCTTTTATTAATTGTATTTTTTCTTTTAAAGTTAAAGTTTTCTTTTCTATTCCACTCATATTTCAGGGGGTAAATTTTTGTTTCACAATACAATCACATGCTCACATGTTACGCTGTGAGCCGTAAGACAAATCGGTGTGACTTATGATTGTATGGGTGAAAAAATTATGATATAAAATTGTTTCAGCTAATTCAACAACCCTTTGCGATAAAACAACAAAAATTTCACAATATAAACGTATAACATATACATAATTTAACAACCCTACAAGTATAACCACAGTTCCTGCAGTTGTTCGCTATAAGTGATACATAGATGACTCCTTCTGTTTGATTTTAAAAAGGTGACATAAAAAAATCTTTAATTACTAGATTTTTACACATCTCCCCTGTGATCGGACGCACATGATTTTTTTATAGTTTTTTCTTTTAGAGAATGTTTTTAAATAAGCTCATTAAATAAGCATTCTATTTGCTTGTTAAATGATTTGCGTTTCAATTTAACAGAATTCATATTTTTGCTGTTGCCCAAATTTCGCTTTAAAAGCAAACCTGGAGAATTTTATTTAATTTTTTATTTTATTTTGAAAATTTGGTTGCCACGTTTTTAGAAAAAGTGGATTTCTCTTTTTTAAAAAACACCTTGTCAGGCGTATGAAGCGCTTTTTCGCATTTAGGCGTATGTTTTTCTTAAGATTTAATTATTTAAGACAGTCGAAATTGACTCATTGAAGCGGGGAACGCATTTAAGCAGGACCTATTTAAACGGGATTAAGTTCATCTAATATGTATGAATTTTTCTGTTGCCAGCACCTTTTGCGTATTAAAACGGGGAACGCATTTAAGCGGGGCGCATTTATGTGGGAACTACTGTATACTAAATTTAATCAAAATATATTTATAATTCTGACCGTTAATTTGATTACAATTTTTACATGGACACACAGATGGACGGACTGACGGAAAATGTTAAATCGACTCAGAGAGTAATTATGAGTCGGTCGGTATAATAAAAGGTGGTTCTTGGTCGAATATTTTTGGTAGTTACAAACATCAGCAAAATCTCATTATATCCTCACCACATGTTGGTATAAGGTATAAAAAACCCAAGCAAAAAGTCATCGTATAGACATGTCATCTTATAGACATGTCTTAATTTAATAGTGTCTCTTATTTTAACGCAAAAATGAAATAAATGGTCTTAAATGTAAAATTACATACAACATAACTGATTAATCAAATTGGACCATAAAAATTGTTTTTATTGATTCTTGTTAAAAATAATTGAGAAAAGAAATATGTAACACATATACGAATACCACTGGAAAAGTAATTGATTTTGTAACTTTCTTTGTGTCAATTAAATCCAATTTAATTTTATTAAGGACGGATTGCTCAATCTCCACTTTGAAACAAACTGAATTTTTCATGGCAACTTTCAATTTAATTTTTACTTAACAATTCACTTAATTCTCGATGATTAGATGCAGAAAATATCAGAGCTTTTGGTGTGATATCTCCAATAGGATAAAAGCTCTTATCCATAGTCATATCATATATTATAATTTCAATTCCAAGCGAAACCATAATGAGGGATATGTCAATTTGATAATTATTCACAACTATTTAAATAGGGGATACACTAATGTGTATGTGAAAAACAATATCATGGCAGGGTTTGAATCCACGACGGACTCCTTTTGAAATATTGAAAATAATCCTCGCAAATTTTTTGGATAGCAAATCTTAGTTGTTGGTAAACTCGATGTCCACTATCTACTTCATGTGCTCAAGGTTTTTATTTTGAACTCTAGTCAATTATGGTGAGACCATTAAGCTTTTCGAATAGACAGTCGATTTAAATCAATTTAAACATAAGAACTAATTTCGAACCATTGTTTTCATTCACATATGTATATATGTATGTACATATGAATACAAACTATTCCCACCCTACTCAACTCATTTTTAAGTACACTTGCACTCGCTTTAGGTTATGAATCAAGGTGACTGCATGGTAGTAGGAAATATCCTGCTTAGCTGTCTCATTTGTTTACATATGCGCTACATTCGCTTTGTTTTAATCAATGTCCTTACACACTTTTCCTTTACCTTTTACTGCATGTTAATAGTTTTTTGTACTTTTGATGTGTATATCGTTCATTTTTGTAAAGTGATAAACAATGACCTTTTTCTGAATACCATTTAACTTTTCCAAGCCACAAAAAATGTTCCTTATCCGTTATTTATAGCAATTTTTCTTTTGATTTGTATTCCAACTTTATTAATCGAATGTATTTGTTTTATTGACTGTATTATTGTTTTTTCATTTGAATCCTTTAACAACTTGCACTTGCAGTGAAGCTCGTTGTCATGGTTGTGGTTAAAGCAATATGTATGAATATATACGTAGTATGTATGTATATTAAAAAAAAAATAATAATAAGGACGACAACAGTCAGTCGTCAGTCCTATTTTTGAAATACAAGAAGCACAAATCTATTTCGTAGTTTGCAAACGTATTTGTTGTTGATTTATTTTCTTCTGTTTGTCATCTTAACACGCGTATAAACAAACTCATAAGTTCAGTTAAGAAACGACTCAACGGCCGAAATAAATTAGCGTTTACACATTACAGTGCTAGTATACTTAAAGCCTCATAAAGCCTTATCCAAAGATAAAAAAATACCAAATGGAAGAATTTGAAGAAGAAAAAAAATCTTCTAACCAACAATAGCCCTTTTGGTTTATCGACTTTTTTCAGACAGCTTGCAATTACTTAATACTATAATTAATATGCGAACTTTGATAATATTTCTTTAATAGTGCGTGGTAAAGAAGAAGAAAGCAAAACCTTGGAAATAAGAGTTACGCTCAACACTGTAACGCTGTATGATTTATTTAATTTTGTAAATTTGGCATTCATGCATCTAGTATGAAAATTAGAATGTACGAGGTTGGAGGTTCCCATACCGTACCTCTTCTTAAAAAGTACCCTTTACAAAAATATATATCTTTTGTTAAAAAAAAAATTTCTTAAATTTATTAAAAAATTTTTAATAAAATTTTCTTAAAAATTAACTTTTATTAAAAAAGTACTTTATCTTAGAAAAGTAAATTTTCTTAAAAAATTACCTTTTTAAAAAAAGTAACTTTTCACAAAATAGTTTCTTTCGTAAAAAGTGTAGTTTCTTAAAGAAGACCGATATCTTAAAAATTTACATATTTTAAAAAAGTACCTCTTGAAAATAACTATTGTCAGACGAGTACCTTTTTTAAAAAAATACCTTTTTTAAATAAATACTTTAAAAAATCTGTTAGATTTCTTAAAAAGTAACTTTTCTTAAAAAATACCATTATCTTAAAAAGATAAGGAAATCTTAAAAAGTATCTTGTCTTAAAAGGTACATTTTCTTAAAAAATACATTTTCTTCAAAAAGTATATTTTTTCACAAAAAAAAATACCTTTTTTAAAAAAGAACCTTTTTTAAAAAAGTAACTTTCTTAAAGAAGTACTTTTTCTTAAAAAGGTAACTTTACTTAAAAAATTTCTTTTCTTAAAAAAATTGCTTTTCTTCAATAAGAACTTTTTCTTAAAAAAGTTCCTTTTCTTAAAAACGGTACCTTTTGCTAAAAAGCACCTTTTTAAAATTATTACCTATTGTAAAACGAGTACCTTTTTAAAAAAATCCTTTAAAAAACTGTTAGATTTCTTAAAAAGTAAATTTTCTTAAAAAGTACCTTTTTTAAAGTTCTTTTTCTTAAAAAATACATTTTCTTAAAAAGTGCCTTTTCTTAAAAAGTACATTTCCTTTAAAAGTGCCTTTTCTTAAAAAGTACATTTCCTTTAAAAGAGCCTGTTATTAAAAAGTACCTTAAGTTAAAAAGTTCCTTATCTTAAAAAGAACCTTGTGTTAAAAAGTACATTTTCTTAAAAAATACATTTTCATAAAAAAATATATTTTTAAAAAAAGCATATTTTTTAAAAAAGTACCTTTTTTAAAAAAGAACCTTTTTTAAAAAAGTAACTTTCTTAAATAAGTACTTTTACTTAAAAAGGTAATTTTACTTAAAAAATTTCTTTTTTTTAAATAATAGCTTTTCTTAAATAAGTACTTTTTCTTAAAAAAGTTCCTTTTCTTAAAATCGGTTGCTAAAAAGCACCTTTTTAAAATACGTACCTATTGTAAAACGAGTACCTTTTTAAAAAAATACCTCTTTAAACAAATACTTAAAAAAAACTGTTAGATTTCTTAAAAAGTAACTTTTCTTAAAAAGTACCTTTTCTTCAAAAGTTCCTTTTTTAAGGTTCGTTTTCTTAAAAAATACATTTTCTTAAAAAGTGTCTTTTCTTAAAAAGTACGTTTCCTTTAAAAGTGCCTTTCCTTAAAAAGTACCTTACCTTAAAAAGTTCCTTATCTTAAAAAGTACCTTGTGTTAAAAAGTACATTTTCTTAAAAAATACCTTTTCTCAAAAAAGTACCGTTTTAAAAAAGTACCTTTTTTAAAGTAATACCTTTCTTAAAAAGTACCTATTCTTAAAAATGCAATTTTACTTTAAAAAAATATATGTTCTTAAAAAAATAGCTTTTCTTAAATAAGTATCTTTTCTTAAAAAAGTTCCTTTTCTTAAAAACGGTACCTTTTGCTAAAAAGTTGCTTTTTAAAAAAGTACTTTTCTTAAAGAAGTACTTTCTCTTAAAAAGGTAACTTTACTAAAAAAATATCTTTTCTTAAAAAAAATAGCTTTTCTTAAATATGTAAGTACCTTTTCATAAAAAAGTTCCCTTTTTTAAAAACGGTGCCTTTTGCTAAAAAGTACCTTTTTAAAAAAGTACGTTTTCTTAAAAAAGTACCTTTTTTAAAAAGTACCTTTTCTTAAAAAAGTAAATTTTTAAAAAAGTACCTTTCCCTTAAAAAAGTATCGTTTCTTTAAAAAAAAGCAATTTTTCATAAAAAAAGAACAATATTTTAAAAATACTTTTCTTAATAAAATAGCTTTTCTTAAATAAGTACATTTTCTTAAAAATAACCTTTTCCTAAAAAGTACCTCTTCTTTAAAAAACATATTTTCTTCAAAAAATACCTTTTCTGAAATAAGTACGTTTACCTACATAAGTACCTTTTCTTAAATAAGTACATTTTTGTAAAAAAGTACCGCTCCTAACGGCAGAGGTATAATTTAATACCATATACATACCTATTTTTAAAAAATTTTCTTTAAAAAATAATTTTCTTTAAAAAAGTATGTTTTCTTAAAAAAGTACTTTTTTTTTAATAAAATAGCTTTTCTTAAAAAAGTACCTTTTCTTGAAAAGAACCTTTTCTTAAATAGGTATATTTTCTTAAAGAAGTAACTTCCTTAAAAAAGTATATTTTCTTAAATAAGTACCTTTTCGTATAAGTTTATTTTCTTAAAAAAGATACCTTTCATAAAAAAAGTTCCTATTCTTAAAAAGTACCTTTTCCTAAAAAGTACCTTTTCTTCAAAAAATATATTTTCTTCAAAAAAATAACTTTATTTTAAATAAATACCTTTACTTAAATAATTACCTTTTCTTAAATAATTACCTTTTCTTAAAAAAGTACTTTGTCTTAAAAAATACCCTTTCTTAAAAAATTATCTTTTCTTAAAAGGGGAGAGTTGTAATTTAATACCATATATCTGGAGTACGATGATAGCGAAGGCTTTGAAAAATGTATATATCCACAAAATTTAAGTGAGTCGTAAACTCGATTCGTGCAATGGGGTGGTTGCAAAAAAGATCGTAATTGAAATGTTTGTATAAACATTCATTTAATCTTTTATCTAATTTTTTCTTTTTATGGTGAAAATTAATTAAAAACATCTTTCTGCTGCTGAACTAAAAAGTTTCTAACTCCCAAAGATTTCTTTATATTCATAAATTAAATCCCTGTGAAACATAAATGACCTCAGGGTGGGTTGAAGGTTAACAAACCTTTAATATAGAATTATCTTGACCAGTTCTTTTCCAAAAAATGTTTAAATATCACATACGTCACTATTAAAATACATAGTCAGGTTATTACCGTTAAATAGAAGCAAAAGGGGAAAAGGACCGTTACTACAATTATATTAAATCAGCATAACATCAAATACTTTATTTGTTTTTGTAAATCAAAAAATAGAAACAATAACTCACCTGCATTTGGGCCAGTCTTGAGTTGGCTGCGACACCTTGTGACGCCATCACCAAATATGTAGATTTTTTCGACGACAATGACGACGAGTACAGTTAAAAAAAAATCACAAACAAGGGGGGGTATGTCGTGAGCAGACAACGTAATAATATAATTTAATCAAAACTTATTTGTATTTTGTACGGAGAATGACTAATTGATCAGTGCGATTGTAGGTAGCGCTAGTTATGCAAAATTAAGAGAGTCCAACGTTTACTTTAGACGTTGTGTGGGTTAAAGCTAACGCGTTACTATATTCTTGAATTTACTTAAAATCATTGAAATATAAATAGCTTGTTTTTGGTGGCTAACTTGCTTAAAGCCAGACTAAAGTTGATTGTCTTTTTGCAACTATGACTCACACTCTCCTCCTCTGTGTATTTATTTATTTATCTAAAATAATCTTGCGATATTAGTCGATGACAACATTTATTATGTTTCTATTCGAAAATAAAATATTATTAAATTTTTGGTTTTCTTCCGTGTTAATCTTCTTGAAGTATGTATAAAATTTGTATCGTTTTTTTTTTGCAAAGTTAGAGGTGCCTTTTTTTCTGCGCTTAAAGATATAAAAGTTTTGTAGGAACACTGTATTAAATTGTTGCTTACGCAGTTTGATTCGAGTTGAAATTTATTCTGAAAATAAAAGAAAAAATAATTTAGCGAAAAATAATTTTCACGACCACTGATGGTTGATAAGTGTATGTATTTTTGATTTTTTTTAGACCAGTATGGTATAGGATGACTCCAAAGTCAAAGTCATAATTTTTGGTAAATGGTTGTCAATGACAAAAAAAAAGCAAAAAGAAAATTATAGTCGGTTTAGACCGGCTATATGATACCCTATACCATTCGTTTAGAGACCCTATCTCTTAGGTCAAACTAATTAGATATAGAAAATGATAATAAACCAAATTTGAGCGGCATTGTTGTTAATTTTTTTGACTTTGGATATGAAAAAGTTCATATCGGATCCTACATATATTTATATGGGGTCTAGGTCGAAAAATGAACCGATCCTGAACATATTTGGTAAAGTCACTTATATTTTGAAAAAATGTATACAAACCAAGTGTGAGAAAAATCTGTGTAATATTTTTGTTTTTTGATAGATTTAAGTGAACATCGGGAAGCAGCTCTATATGGGGCCTATGACTAAGAATTGTCCTATAGGGATTATTTGTGGACTACTGATTAATGGATGCAATAAATGCATACAAACCGAATTTGACTGATAATTTGATAATTTGGATCTTATGGCAATTTATGTCGATTTCATAGGGGTCATTTGTATGAGGACTAGGTCTGAGCATGGACCGAATTTCACCAATTTCAATAGCGTTCATCCTATGGCTAATAGAAGCGTATATACCAAATTTCATTAAAATATATTCATATTTGCGATCTGTAGTTTGATTACAAGGTTTACATGGTCATGGTAAATTATACCGATCGAATCAGAATCACTATCTGATTCGATTTAACGATGTCCGTCCGTCTGTGTGTCCATGTAAAACTTGTAATCAAACTGCAGGTCGCAAATATGAATATATTTTGATAAAATTTGGTATTTAATCTTTTATCGGCCATGGGATGAACGCTATTGAAATTGGTGAGAATCGGTCCATGTTCAGACCTAGCCCGCATACAAATGACCCCTATGAAATCAACATATATTGCCATAAGATCCAAATTATCATACAAATCTTAGTCAAATTGGGTTTGTGTGTATATATTACATCCATTAATCAGTACTCCAAAAATGATCCCTATTGGACAACTCTTAGTCATAGTCCCCATATAGAACTGCTTCCCGATCTTCACTTAAATCTATCAAAAAACAAAAATATTGCACTGATTCTTCTCAAATTTTGTTTGTATATATTTTTTTTGCAAAATACAAGAGACTTTACCAAACATGGTCAGGATCGGCCCATTTTTGGGCCTAGTCCCCATATAGATATAGCATCCGATATGAACTTTTTCATATCTGCAGCCGAAAAAATTAATAAAAATCCCACTCAAATTTGGTTTCTGCTTATTTTCTATATCCAGTTAGTTGGGCCTGAGAGATAAGGTCTCTAAACGCATGGTATAGGGTATCGTAGAGTCCGCCTAGACCGACTATAATTTTCTTACTTGTTGTTTGTTAATACAGTAATGTAATTGCGCGACAATTGATACTTAATTTGCGTGTAGGCTGCGCGTCTCCCATTTAGTCAGCATGGATAATTTTTTGTATTTATTTTATATGTATGGATGTCCGTATGTTTTATATTTGAAACAAATTCGCGGTTGATTATGGCATTGATCTAACCAAAAAAGGTGAAATGGAAACTATAGCTGCTTTTTTGTTAAACGTTGTTAATTTTTAATCACTACTTACACTTTTGTTATTGTATATTCCAAACAATGCCAAGACATGGGAGAATACAGTGAAATTTTGACATCAGTTTATGGAACTGTATTAATATATACATAGATACATATGTACACACTTATGTATTAATTTATTTTTAAATGACAAACAATTAAGAAAAAAATCAATTTAAAAATCAAGTGACACAATCGATAGGGTATGGAAAGGGTATGAGAAATATAAATATTATTTGTATGCAATGCGGATGTGTTTGCATACAAAATTATATGTATGTATATGTTTTTTTATATATTTACATGGATGTTAGAGCACTTAATATAATGTGTGGAAAATGTAAAAGTGTTTTTCTTCATTTCCAGTTAATTTTCAAATGAATTGAAGGCGAACGATAAGATCTATAAGAAACAGGTCGTTTGAACTTAAAGGCATCAAAAATGGGCTAAGAAGAGTACATTGCTGTTTTTGCCCTTAATCCTTAAATTAATGTCACTAGAGGAGATTTATGCAGAATGAAAAGAGCTCAAAATCTACGTTAAATTGTTTACTCTTTTAAAGAATTTTTTTTATTATTATTTATTTATTTAAAAGAAAACAAATTAAACAAATGGGAACTAGTTAAAAATGGGCCGATTATGACCATATTTAGCAAGGGCACTTATATTTCTCAAATGCATATATAGACCAAATATAAAAAAAATCTATCAAATATTTTTGTTTTTGATAGATTTACGTGAAGATCGGGAATCAGCTTTATATGTGGACTGTGACTTAAATTAGTCCTGTAGGGTTTATTTTTATTTAGCAGCTATATTAGATACACATACACCAAATTTTATCGATATATATGATCTGGATCTTACGGCAATTTTAGTTCGTTTGATATGGGTTATTTGTATGGGTGGTAGGTCTAAACATTAGACACACAGACGGACAGACGAACGGACGGACGGATGGACATCACTGAATTGATCAGTATAAAAAAAGCTGGGTCCAGGTTACATTTTTTTTGTATTTCCAAACATTAGCACAAACTCTTTATACCCTGACCACATAGTAGTAGAGGGTATAAAAAAAGCAAATCAATTCCCATGTCCGTCTGTCCGTCTGTATAAAATACGATGACGCCCCCAATAGGTCAGCTGGGTTGCTCTTATTTAGTGAAAATTTTCATTGACATCTTGAGCCGGTTGCTTTTTGAAATAATCGAAATCGGTGCAATAATATAAGATTTTTCTAAGCTGTTCTTCTAATTTTTATTATTCTAAATTTTGTTTCTTGTGTGTGATAGCAATAGTTGTATAGTTTTTTATTTGAAGCTTAAATGAATTTTACTCAAAAAAAAAAAAATGTACCAGGTGGTGCACATCTATATATATGGTGAACATCTGCAAACAAATACCTTTCAAATGGTATATTTTTTGTCAAAATCGGTTGGTAAATTAAGGTGTAGAATATGTCACAAGAAATCACCTTGCTTATTAATATTATAGATTTATCTTGTGACTGTATGCATTAATTCTACTAGCGTACAAAAAAATTTTTTGCTTTGGATCCCACATAAATTTAAAATCGCTCAAAAAATATTGCGAGGAAAAATTTAAAACATGGAATCGCGATGCTTCGAATGTTGTCAATAAGATCGTTCCAAATGACAAATCATGGATCTAAGCGTATGAGCTTGAAAGTAAGAACAGTATTGGTTTTTGAAGTAAAGCTGATTCCAGCAAAAGTTGTTCGTGCACGAAGCACTTTAAATTAAGTGATTGCCTGTTCTTCCAAAAATCGGATATGTGGCAACTATATCATTAGAGCACCATATGACGATAAATTATGAATGGTTCACAACAATTTGTTTGCCATAAGTCTTTGGTGAAATAAGGAAAATCAACCACTGAACACTGAGCATTCTTCACCACTAAATGTGAATTCTCACACATCGGCTCAAACAATTGCCTATCTTATCGGCCAAAACATTGCATTGATGGGTTATTCAGCGTACAGCGTTTATTACGTACGCAATGATATATTTTTATTCACGCAGATCAAATATAAATTTCATTGCTGATGGGTTTTGCGACATCTTTTTTGCCATTTTATATTAATTATATTCCAAACTATTTTGATTGCCGTTGATTTGTCGCATTAATTCCATTCGAATGTAGAATAGAAAATATTAAACGTTTTCCTATATTTTATGCAAAAAAGAAGGTTTTTTAACTTTTACGTGTAAAAAATTTAGGGTAGATCAGGGTCTGGGTGGTGTACGACTGTAACGGCAAATGATTTAATGAGGTGAGCGTATCGAAACACTACAAAAAGTTTGACTCTATGAGGGTACAGTCAGCCTCTTAAAAGTTGATATTTTTTGCTAAAGACTGTTTAAAATAACCGGGAAAAAAGTGTATAAATGTACATCTCAGTGAAATTGTTTGTTTGGGGGCCCACAGGAAAATTTTTTTCGTGGAACATTTTGTCCCTCTATCTCTCATTATAACCACATGTGGTCAGGGTATAATGAGTTTGTGCTAATGTTTATAACTACCAAAAATATTTGACCTAGACCCACCTTTTATTATACCGACCGACTCAGAATCACTGCATCGATTAGCGATGTCCGTCCGTCTGTCTGTCCATCCGTCTGTGTATCTATGTAATCCTTTTAATCAAAGTACAGGTCGCATATATGAATATATTTAGATGAAATTTAGGATAAGATGAACGCTATTGAAATTGGTGAAAATCGGTGCATGTTAGCCCCCATAAAAATAACCCCTATGAAATCGACTAAGATTGTCCTAAGATCGATATTATCACATATATCGATTCTTGATCTTCACTTATATATTTCAAAAAAACAACAACAGTGCACAGATTTGTTAAAGAAGTAAGTGAATTTATTAAATATGGTCATGGTCGGTCTATTTTTTGACTTAATCCCCATGTAAAAATAACATCAGATATGAACTTTTTCGTATTTCCACCCCACAAATACATAGCAATACCGCTAAAATGTATGCTTATTTTCTATATCCAGTTATTGCCTTAGTAAAGTTGGATCCAAGACCCTCTCCCGAAACTCGTGATATAGGCTATTGTATAGTCGGTCTAGTCCGACTAAAATTTTGTTATTTATTTTACTGTGTTATTCATTTTAAAATGGTCAAAAAAGTGTCCTAATACGGGGACTCTGCGCTGTCGCAAAGACAGAAAAGTCATGCAACAGAGCCATACCCTTTAGGGGTTTTACTCTTCTGACCATATATAATTCCCTGGCATTGGAATCATTCAATCCCCAAAATAGTATTATCGAGTGTAATAGGTGCATTACCGTCCGCTACTAAACAAGCCCAAACTTATCCAAAAGTGTTTTGTACTCGAAAAATCCTTTCTCTTAGCAGAACTCAAACTTTTTCTTCGTGTAAATAGCTAAAACTATCAAACTTTCAACGGTTGTCACAAATCAGCTGTTTTGTGTTGGAAATCTAAAATAAGATTTTTCGTATTTATTAAAAAAAAAAGAAACGGAAAACAAGCAAAAGCCACTTGAGACTGTAATTAAAAACAAAACAAAAATGTTCTTTCTTGTTTATAGTTTTATGCAGCAACTAATTTGTATGATAAATACGGAATCAAATTAATGACATGCTTGATAATGAAATGAATGAACCACCGGTTAATCGATTGACCGAAATGATAACACTAGTAACATTCTTATTCATTAAAGTTGTTATAAAAAGAAACAAATACAGATAAACCACAAAATATTAAAAAAATAACGGTCTATTTTTATTTGTTTTCTTTTGTATCACGTATTGGCATTTCTGCTATGCCAAATAATTTTTAGCTTTAAGCGAAACCTTCCGTGGATTTTTTTAAAGTATTTCATGTATATTTGTATGTTTGAAAAATTTTTTGTCTGCTTGCAAAAATATTTGCCTTTTTTTTGGTACACTACTCTCACATATGTTTGTAATAAGTAAAGTTAAGAAGATAAGTTTCAAGTAGGGCTGCGCCTTTTAAATATCCAGCGGCGGGTGTGTTGCGATGATTAAGCTATATGTCTGTTTAAGTACATACATATATACGAGTATTATCTTAATGACGACCAACAAACACTTGTAAGTTGATTGACTTTTTGCTTCTTAAAATTTAAATGGATTACTTATGTGTTATTGAGTCATAAGAATGTTGTTCAAAATTAAAAGATTTATTAAATGGTTTAGATAAAAGAGGCCAGTATTTGTCCTTTAATTATAAATTGTGACTTTGTATTACAAATTATTAAATTTGACCAACATACCGACACTGACAACAACAGCTGACCACTTTTTCACATATGTAGTGTTAGGTTTAGTTATTTTTTGTTTGCCTAACACGCGAAGTATAAGTCTTTTCCGTTGCCGTTTAGTTAGAAGTTTATACAAAGACTAACTGTGGAGCTGAAAAACATTCCAACGAAGTCTCCAACCACAAATTTACTTTTTTTTTAATTTAAAAAAACAAAAAGAAAAAAAAAACGAACACGTATCTCAATTTCAGTTAGCCTAAGTATCTAGTGTGGATAGATGAGAGAAACTCACCACACATTTAAATTGTTGTTTGGCTCTTTTCTGAAACAATACAAGTGTGAGGAATTCCCTCAATCTTTCTTAATAACAAATTGTATCGTTTGGATATTTACAGACATTTTTTGTTTAAGATGACTACTTCACAACGGTTGGCCAATTTGTTGTGGACACAAAATACCTAAGTGGGTAATGAATGATTGATTAATTTAAAAATAAGATTCTGGTTTTGTAGATAAACTGTTTTAAATAAACAGACGGCTATTTTTGTTCGCAAATGGCTAAATGTGAATAATATAATATTAAAAGCAAGTTTTTGGGATGTAGTTCAACTTGTTTATTTGAACTTTAAATTTAAAATGTTGTTTTTCGAATATGGTTTATTTTCTATATCTTATACCATTATGTGGTGGGGGAATAATGAGGGTATAATAAGTATGAGGGTATAATGAGTTTGTGCTGATGTTTGTAACAACCAAAAATATGTGAGGTACACGCACTTTTTATTATACAGATCATTCCGTATGTTCATAGCAAATATAAATATATTTTGATGAAATTTAGTTATATATGTTAATATGGTCTTGATCGGCCCATTTTTGAACCGAGCTCCGTATTAATATGAGGTTTTTCATATCTGCACGCCACCAATTAATAACAATAGCTACCTCTAAAATTTGGTTTATGTTTATTTTTCATATCCAGTTGTTGGACGACTATAATTTTCTTACTTGATTTTTATTTGAGTTTAACTCAACAACATTGCCTTATTAAACGCTAGTTACAATTGCAAAAATAAAACAAAAACATATTTCAATTAAAAAAGCCTCTTCATAAATTATCACATGCATTTTTTTTGCAATTAAAAAATGTAGATTAAAAATATTATTTTGTTTAACGATATTAGTTAAATTTTTTTCATTTAAACATACATATAAAAATGCTTATAAAAATTATAAGGTTTATCATTTCGTTTGTAATAGTTGGAAAAAAAATCTGAGCCCCATAAAATTCATATATAATCTTAATCCTCTAGCAAGCGATTTCCGCCTATCCGCCTGTGGATATCACGACCACGCCTTCAAGAGGTTAGCTGGGCTAATAATTTTTAGTGAAAATGATTCATTGGCATCCTGAGTAGGCTGATATTTAAAATCATTAAAAACGGTTCAACAGGTTCTGAGATTTCATTGAAAATGTAAACAACTTAATAACACATGATTTTTCTATGTTGTTTTTGTTATTGTTATTATTCTAAATTTTGTTTCTTGTATTCTCTAGCTGTAATTGTAGTAGCTGTGTTTGTAGCATTTGCTCATGAGTGTGTTTGTATGGTTATACTCCACGTGTTTAGAGGTCCAAGTCGTGCCGCTTGACGCCGCCGCTGACTCTTTTTTAGTGCTGTAGCCAAAGTAGGAGGCATAGTTCGTCTAATATTTATTTGCCGAATTGGCCATTTTAGTCAATTTTTAATTTTTGAATATTTGTATAAAAAAAATGGTTAGAAAACAAGAGAAATGTATCCATAATATTAATAGGCTGGGCGATTTCTTGTGACTGATGTTTTGTTCTACCGTTTTATCCCGATTTTGACCAAACGTATATTATTTGAAAAATATTTATTTTTAGCTGATTTGCAGATTTACAGATTTTTAAATTTTTTCCTTTATTTTGGGTAAATCGCATTTAAAGTTGCTACTAACCCATACATAAAATTATACAATGCTATGTGTGTGCTTATTAAATTTGTTAATGTGGTTGTAATAAATATGAGTTTGTTTTTTGTGTTGATTTGCAAATTGGCTATAATTGATTAGCATACTTTTAGGGTCTTTAGTTAATGAAAAAATTAAATATCTTAGAATTTGCGCTCGAATTTCGAGGGCTGGAATCTGCTAGTTTAAATTAAAGCATTAAAATTAAAAATACTCCTAATAGAAAATATTATAAAAAATCTTGCGTTACACTAAAGATTTTAATGGTTTATCCAACATATAATAGTCATAGACGAATATCTAGAAAGCGTACTCTAATAACACTGTACAACAATCCGAAAATTGAAGTACAGTGTAATGCACTTTTCAGATAGAAATTAATTCTTGCTAGATAAAACCATCATTGTTTTTATAAAAACATCTTAAATAAGAAATTATAATAAAGATACTGTTCAAAAAAGAAAATCAATTAAATAATTTAAAATTTAAATGGTATTATAATTTAAAGATTAATTACACTGTGTACAGTGTAATGGAAAAATAATGCAATTTTTCAAATAGAAGTTAATTCTTTCTATGAAGGAAACGATCATTGTCTTTATAAAAAGAAAAAATTATTAGAAATCTATAATATTAATAGGTAAGGCGATTTCTTGCGACTACAATTTTCTCACGATTTTGACCAAACGTATCTCATTTGAAAGATATTTCTTTTTAGCTGTCCACTAGATTTACAGATTTTTACATTTTTAAATTTTTTGGAGTAAAATACATTTAACACATATATAAAATAAAATTATACAATGCTGTGTATGTGTTTATTAAATTTCTTAATGTGCTTGCAAAAAAAAAAGAAAAATGAGTTTGTTTTCTTCATTCAAAATAATAAATGTGTTGAATTGAAAAATAATTTTGGACAGAAACCATTCACAACAATAATTGTGTTGAATTGAAAAATAATTTTGAGCATAAACCTATAACGCAATCGATATATAATAAGTGTTGAACTGTGAATTGGTTAAAATTGATTAGCATACCTTTAGGGTCTTACAAAATAATTTATTAAAAGAAAAAATTGAATTTCCTAGAATTTTTACTTGAATTTCTAGGGCTGGGATCTGCTAATAAATACAATAAATACTGGTGGAAAAAGAAAAATAATAAATTTGAATTAAAATTTTATTAGAACTTAAAGGTGAAGTAATTGTATTAAAATGGTAACATACCCAACATTGGCTATAATATTTAGTTTTTATTCATTTTTAAACTCTTTATTTTAACTCATACTCTCTGTCTGTCTGTCTATCGTGGGCAACCCCATTCCTCCTTATCCAATTGATCTGAAACTTGGCCCATAGTCTCGTTGTGACTACAGACTATTTTTGAGGTAGTCACGCACAGTCAGGCATAATTACGAAGTGATCTAAATGTCATTTCCCTTCCTCCGATCGATCTGAAACTTGGTCCATACATTTGCTGTGAAAAAAGGATTGACTTTGACTTAGTCACGTACAGTCACGCATGGTCACGCACAGTCACGGAGTGATTTAAACCTCACTTCCCCTCATCCGATCGATCTGAAACTTTGTCCATGGGCATGTTGTGACCAAAGATTAATTTTAAAATAGCCAAGCAAAGTCACGCACAGTCACGGAGAGATTCAAAACTCATATGTATAAGTTAAGAAAGAGTTTTAATAAAAACTTTGTTTTTATGGGTTAGATTATTATAAAATAAAATTTTGGAATTTAAATTAAAACAACTTTTATGGAGTATTATAATAATTATTTTTTAATTTAAAATTTTTTCGAGCAGAAATAACAGTCACTCCTATTTTTTCGACCAAACATAAACATCCAATATGGGCATAAAAATGAGAAATCCTTTCGCATTCTAAATTATATACAGATCTTAGATTTCAAGATCAATGAACAAACGAGAATATATGTAGTTTAGAACCAAATTGGTTGTAACAGAAAAAGCCGAGCCACAGACAGAGAAATATCCGGTTTATTCGATATGCGATTTTAAAATAATTTTTTTTTTAAATAATCTTAATGTCAAAAAACCGGCTGCAAGCTTTTTATAAACCTGAAAAACTATATGGTCCGGTTTACATTTGTGTTCAGTTAAACTCAGCAGACCAGTTAACCTAGTAAAGCTTTATCTTTTCACCATCAAAATGTAGCTTTTTAAAAAAATCCAAATTACTCAAGCAATTATTCCAATTATTCAATTTAATATTTTTAAGCATGGAGTATTTATGAAGAAATAATTAATTTTTAATTATTTTTGTTTTGCGCTGGAGTAAAAATAAAATCGCAACAAAAAATTTCTCTTACCGTGTTTTGAAATTTAAAGCATACGCTTGCTAAAAAAAAGTATCCGTATACCTAAAAAAAATAACAAAAATGAGTTACTTAAATTTTTTGGTTTTAAATGTAATTAAGGTTTTTTTTCCTTTAAAAAATTCTTAACAGTTAAAAAACTTAAAAAAATAAATAAATCATAGGAACAAGTATTCGTACATTTGAAATACTAATACCAAAAAATAATTAATTTATATTAAATATTGCTTTAGTTAGAAACATGTAGGATATCCTTTGTGCTTTAGAACCTCTTCGAGCCGATTTGACATCGGCTTAACCAACTTTAAAGTATCCTCTTTACTTATTTTACCCCACTTATCCAATATGACGCTTTTTAACATTTGCTTGAAGGTTATTTAATGCTGGCGGACTCTATGCTCCAGTAATCACCCAATCGGTTGATTGCGGTGGTGATTTCAATTGATTTTTGTTGTATTGTAGAGCAACCACAATTTGACATTTTGCGCCGTTTGTTTTGGATCGTTATCCTGTTAAAACCAAAAATCTTCTCCACGGCCGAGTTGTTGGTTGGTTTTCTTTTGACACTTTTTCTTCAAACTAACTTTTTTGGTTTCATCTGAAAATAAAACACGTTCTCAAAATTCCCAACAATTCTTCAAAGTCTATACATTTTTATACCCTCCACACCTCAGTGGCAGAGGGTATATGTAGGTTTGGCATTCCGTTTGTAACGCATCGAAATAAATTCTGGAGACCCCAATGCAATAAATTTTCTTGATCATTATAACTAGGGAAGTTGATTTAGCGATGACCGTCTATCCGTCTGTCCGCCTGTCTGTGGAAATCACGATCACGCCGTCAATATCTAAGCTAGACCGCTCGTTTTTATATAAAATCGTTTATTAACATCTCAAAGGAGTTGCTATTTAAAATCGTCAAAATCGGTCAAAGGGGTCATGAGTTATGAATGAAACTTTGAAAAAACTCTTGAAAAAAACAAATTTTTCAGTGTGTTTGTTGTTTTTCATAAGATATGTTGTATATGTTGTAATTCTTCGTATTTTTGAAGTCATTACAGTTGTGTGTATATTAATACTACACGTGTCACATTGGCCTACGCCATTAAAAATTAATAAAAATAAAAATTAAATATTAAAAATTAAAAACTAAAAATGAAAAATGGAAAATGGAAAATGAAAATTGAAAATTGAAAAGTGAAAAATGAAAAATGGAAAATGGAAAAAGAAAAATGAAAAACTAAAAATGAGAAACAAAAAATGTAAAATGAAAAACGGAAAATGGAAAATGAAAAATGAAAATTGAAAAAACGGAAAACGAAAAATGAAAAATGAAAATTGAAAATTGAATAATAAAAAATGGAAAATGAAAAAAGAAAAATTAAAAATGAAAATAAAAAAAGGAAAATGAAAAATTACAAATTAAAAATTAAAAATGGAAAATGAAAAAACGGAAAATGAAAAATGAAATATGAAAAATTAAAAATGAAAAAACGAAAAATGAAAATTGAAAAATGAAAAAATGAAAAATGAAATATGAAAAATGAAAAATTGAAAATGAAAATTGAAAATGAAAAATGAAAAATGAAAAATGAAAACTGAAAAATGAAATGAAAATGAAAAATGGAAGATGAAGAATTAAACAAGTAAGAGTGTTAAATTCGACTGTGCCGAATCTTTGATACCCTCCACCTCGGTTAGAGTCTTGATAATATATGTAACTGAAAAAGTAAACAATTTGTTAAACTTAATACCAAATTATTTCAGCAAATTCCTTGGGTTGGTTTTCGTCTTTTCTATTATTTCGGTGTTTTATTTTATTTTTGGTCATCGTGGTTGCTGTTCGGCATGCATTTAGGTTATATACCTATATGCATGCGTTTCCGGTTATATGACATAACTTCTCTTTTAATTTAGTTTTTGCTAATTAAATAGTTCGCCCTAACCTCCATTGCAAAGGTAATGGTTGTGTAGGGTGGCTATATGCATTAAATCGTGCTAATTGGAGATGGCTGTATAGTTTCTTTTAACTGGCGAAATATTTTTTCATTGCGGTCATGTAGGTCGGATGGAGTAACAAATAATAACCAAAAAAAAAGCTCTCAACTTTTTTATTAAAACATTGCCATATTTGGAAAACATATAGAATAAATTTATAATAATAAATATTCAAATTAGGGATGCCAAACGCAAAAAACCAAATGTCCCAAACATTTTAAATAAAATAATTTGTTATCTTTATTTTCTGAAAAACTTCAAATTTTTATCCAAAAAAAATTGTGAAAATTTCTATATAAATAACTATCATCAAATTGCGTTTATTTATGTAACAGTTTTTATGTCCGCAATTCTTAAATATCATTTGAGGTTTTCTAAACTTCATTGAATTTAAATTAATGTTTTCTGTATGCGATTCTGTAAATTTCAACGATCCGACAATCGCAAAATATATCGACAGCTATTGTTGTTTGCACTAAGGATTATGTGATTCACTACATACATCTTAACGACAGTCGACAAATCTATTTTTCTATTTATTTAAATTGTAAATGAGTGGCATCTCTGTCAAAATAAGCGAAAAACACAAAGAAGAATAGAAAAAAACAAATTACTTCGTGTTTGACAGGATGATTTTATGTTTATGTTTAATATCTTTATTTTTTTACTAATATTTCTGTTTATTTATTTGAAAATGAAATAATGAATTGAATATGATATTTAATTTTTTTATTTATATAAAAAAGTTTTTTTAATTAAAGCGAAATATTTTCACTATTTTATGATTTTTATTTATGTATGACGACATTTCAACCTAAAAATTTAAGTTTTTATCGATTGAATAAACAACACAAAAATGTTTGTCGTTTAGATAACAACAACAGCTGACTTTAACAATAGCGAATATCGTTTAAAAATTTTACTGATAATTTTGCAAATTTATTTTTTTAACGATTCGACCACGTTAAAAGAAGTTACTGAATCGCGGCACTGAAAAGCTATTAAATTCTCCTGAATGTCAATATTTTTTTTAAATGTAAAAATTTTTTAAATGTAAACACAGGTATTTGGTGTTTTTTTTTTTTAATTTCAATTTGTGTTTAACGAATAAAATTTATATATTAAAGATGCAATTGATGTCTTCTAAATTTAAAATTATTATATCCGACGTTTTGATATGATTTTCTGAAATTCAATTAATATTTTCTAATTTATAATTTGAAATTTTAATTCCAGTTTTTAGAATTGATATTTTCTAAAATTTGAATGGAAAATTTAAAAAGTGCAATTTTGTATTTATGTGAATAATAGTGCTTTAGTAATTATAAATAATTTTTAAAAATTAGATGTAATCGCAATCAGATATTTTGTAGGTAAAGAAGAATAATTATTCTATATAACTATGTAGAACTGTTTTGAAAGCAAAAAACTCATTGATGAACTCGGTACCTCTATTTTGTGAAGACAACAAAAAGTTAATATGCCAAACTTATGTTCATATTTGTAAAAGAATAATGAAAAAACGTATGAAATAAAAGACCAGCCCGTGTATACACTTAACATTGTTCTGTATGATATCTAGTTGAAAATATTAACATTCATGTTAAAATAGAAATAACTATTGCAAAGCTAATTAGAACAAACAAAAATTGTGGCGCCATCTACTGTGGCATAGTCACGCTGACCAAAATGAAATGACACTCTGTTAATGCAAAATAAATGTATTTTCCCCACAACAAAATATTGCAGAATTTTATGTAAATAAAATAATATACCGATTTATATCTAACATGCAGTTGTTATGGATATACATATATGTATATATAATGTATGTATATTATTTGTGTTATTAAATATGTTCATGTATGTATATGTAAATATTACACACAAAAAATACAACATCAAACGTTATTTTTGTGTTTTTCTCTTTAAATAAATTTATACATATAATTTTTTTTTTTGCTAAATTTACATTGCTTTTTTTTTATTTACAACTAGGTATTTTAGCATTATTTGCTTTAGATGCTGGTGAATTTTTACTCCCTTTACATATATTAACTCGTAGTGTCTGCTTGTCGAAAAAATTTTGGATCGATTTTAACCCCTTTCCCGTGACCCATTCGATCTGAAATTTTTCAGGCTCGTGGTAATAACAGAAATGATCTAATAAATTTTTTTAGTGATGCCAAAACAATGGAAGCTTTTAAAATTTTCTACCATAGTTAATAAAAAAATATACAAAGGGTTAGTTTTTTATTATATTATTACCACAACGACCACAAAAACAACAAGTCCAGCTATGACAACAACACAACATTTAGAATAATAACAAAAACAATATAGAAACATTATATTTTTCATTTTATTTTTACTTTTTCAGAGATTTCCCTGGACCTGTTCCACCGATTTTAATGATTTTTGAAACAGAAATCTTCCCATGAATTTGGTGAATCATTCTCACTAAAAATGATCACTGTAGCTGCACTATTGAGGGCGTGATCGTGACAAGAACAACATAGAAAATTATATTTTTTCAAGACTTTTTTTAGTTCTTTATTCAAATCTCGGGCCCTAATCGACCGATTTGGACGATTTTAAATAGCAAACTTTTCAGGATGTTAGTGAATCATTTTTTATGTCAACGAGCACCCTAGCTGCCCGATTGATGCCGTCATCGTGATTTCCACAGACGGACAGACGGACAGACGGACATCGCTATATCAACTCCGGTTGTTATAAGGATCACAAATATATATATTTTATTGGGTCCAAAATTTTTATATACCCTCTGCACACTGGAGTGGAGGGTATAAAAAGAAAAATGAAAAATGAAAAATGAAATATGAAAAATGAAAAATTAAAAATGAAAATTGAAAATGGAAAATGAAAGACGGAAATTGAAATATGGAAAATTAAAAATTTAAAAATGAAAAATAAGAATAAAAAATGAAAATGAAAATGAAAAATGAAAAACGAAAAATTAAAAATGGAAAATAGGAAATGAAAAATGAAAAAAGGAAAATGGAAATTTAAAAATGAAAATTCAAAAATTAAAAATAAAAAATTAAAAATGAAAATGAAAATTAAAAATTTTAAATTTAAAAAATAAAAATTTTAAATAAAGAATTAAAAATTTTAAATTGAAAATTAAAAATTTAAAACTAAAAATTAAAAATTAACAGTTTTAGTTTCCTACCTGTTTTTATTACTTTTGTTTTTTTGTATTAAATAAAATTATTTTAAAATTTCTTTTTTTAAATTTTGAATTATCAGTATCGGTAACAGTGTCAAAGTGGTAGCCATACCTAATATTAGGTGGAGGGTATCAAAAATTCGGCACAGCCGAATTTAACACTCTTACTTGTTTCTATTGACATCGGAAATAAGTGGCTTTCTACGTGCTAAACGAAAGCAGAAATTCTGGTATTCTGTTTTACTGATGCATTTCGTGCTCAGTTTACTTGGAGGGGCGACCAGAACGATGTTTTAACAAAATTGAAATGGTGAATTTGTAGTTTTCCATGATGTACTAGATTAAGGAGTGGCTTCTGCCTATGAACCGAGCTATTTCACGAAAAGATTTATCCTGATTTCTATGCATTAGAATAATTTTCCTCTCATAATTTTGGGACTCATCTCAAAAAATATTGTTTCCAAAAGAAATATAATTAAATCAAATCCATTTTATACAAACAAGTTTATCTACTATTAAAATAAAATCTATATAAAAGACCTGTATGTACATTCTCCGGCACTTTGCGTTGAAAAAAGTTTTTTGAAAAACAAGTAAAATTCCCAAGGTGTCAATGTTAAAAAGTTATTGATTAAAAATATTTTAATTTCAAATTTTTTATTAATATTTAAAATATTACTCTTCAAGTGCATAGCAAGTGTATATTGATAACTGACACGCGTAGTTTAGAATTTTCGACTGTGAAAGCGTATGAAGCGCCTTTTCCAGATTAGAGGTAAATAGATTGAATGTTTTTCATTATTGTTTCGATAGAAAAGTTTATGAACTAACAACATTTTGTATATCATTGGCCTCATTTTTGAGGTTAGTAGTACAAACCATTTACATTCGTTCGAAGAGAATGTGATTCCATTTGTTTTAAGGGACATGTTCTAATTAGACAATACTTACTGCAGCTTCTAAAAGTTTAGCCAGTTGACACCAAGTTGATTTTTTCAATTTCCCAAAAATAACAAATTGAAATCAAATAAATCAATCACAAACTAAACTATAACATTTATTAAAAAATACTCTCTAAAAAATCAATTACAAAGTTTTCTTAAAATAATCTACTTAACACTATACATACATGAGATTTTGTTCAGTTTTTTCTTTCTTTTATATATTTTTATATATTTTTTTTTATGTTTTCTGTTCAATACAGCAAAATCATTTGGTATTTAAGAAACCACGACGTCCAATTCTTAAAAAAATGCCTAATAAAAAAAAAAATAATTAACAAAAATAATTTGGCCAAAAATTTTTCCGCAGTTTTATGACTCAAAAATATGATTCAAAATTATGAATTGTCAAAAAAACACTTTTGGTTTGTTCTATATTATTTTAGCAAACAGTACCGACAACAAATGTCAGCTGTTCCGAACCAAAATGGTTCACTTTGATTGTTGTAAAACAATAGCTAAACAACAGTTTGACGACAATTTAGTCAGTTGTCATTGCGATTTGTGTAAAAAACAAAACCCATAAATTTTTTTTATATTAAAAATTAAATTTTTTTAAAGAAAATATTATTGATTAAGTATGTTTAATTATAGCGAATAAAAAATTGCCACATTTGCCTTAATCTTCGCTTGCGGGTGGGTTCTTTTGTGTCCAATATTTCGAAATTGTTACAAGAAACAAAGAAAGCGAGTTGTGTTCGTTGTTAAGTAACTTTAGAAAGGAAGAATTCACAAAAATATATGAAAGTGTATTTAATTATGTTTTTATTAATATATATTTAAAAAAATTTAGTGTTAAGCTTTCTTTCAATAGAACTCATAATTTATTGAGCTTCTGTTCTCATATACAAAAGAGAAATTATGTTATGTGGTTGGTCCAGATCGACTATGTGCGCTATACCAGGAGTTTCGGTATGAAAAAGTTCATTTGGATGATATTTCTATGGGGACTAGGTCACAAAATGAACCGATCTTGATCATATTTTACTAGTCACTTTATTTTTCTCAAAAATAAAATTCAACAAAACTTGTATTTAACAAATTGAAGTGAAGACCGGGAACTATGACTAACAGTAAGAGTGCTAAATTCAGCTGTGCCGAATCTTTGATACCCTCTACCTTTTTCTTAAACTCGATATTAAAATCAATGTTGGGTACGGTTACCATTTTAATACAGTTGAAAAACCTTTCTTTGTTGACCACTATTTATTATAAATTCTTATTGTTTTTTTTATAAAAAAAATTATGTTTTTTTTCTCAAAATTAACACTTCTTTCTGAACAAGTAAGAAAATTATAGTCGTTATAGACTGACTATACGATACCCTATCTCTTAGGTCCAACTAAGTGGATATAGAAAACAAGCATAAACCAAATTTGAGTGACATTGTTATTAATTTTTTCGGATGGAGATATGAAAAAGTTCATATCGGATGCTATATTTATAAGGGGACTAGGTCGAAAAATGGACCGATCTTGACAATATTTGGTAAAGTCAGTTATATTTTGCAAAAACATGAACAAACCAAATTTGAGAAAAATCTGTGCAATATTTTTGTTTTTTGATAGATTTAACTGAAGATCGGGAGCAAATTTATATGGGGGCTATGACTAAAAATTGTCCTATAGGGTTTATTTTATGGACTACTGATTAATGGATGCAATAAACATACACAGACCCAATTTGACCGAGATCTATATGATAATTTGGATATTATGACCATTTAGGTCGATATTATACGGGTCATTTGTATGGGGACTCAATCTGAATATGAACTGAATTTCACCAATTTAAATATGGTCCATCCCATCGCCGATAGAAGCTTATATACTAAATTTCATCAAAATATATTCGTGTTTGTAATTTGATTGCAAGGTTTGCATGGACAAACAGACGGACGAATGGATGGACACTCAACTCAGAAAGTGATTCTGAGTCGATCGGTATAATAAAAGATGGGTCTAGGTCAAAAATTTTTGGTAGTTGCAAACATAAGCACAAAGTCATTATGCCATAACCACATAGCAGAGTTGTAAATGAATCATTCTTTTTTGATTTCAATTCATTACGAATTAGCTAAATTTTGAATTAATTCCTTTCACCAAAAAAAAAAAAAAAAAGAATTGAATGAAATTTGAATCAATTCATTTGAATTTGCAAAAATGAATTGCAATTCATTTCCAATTTAAATGAAATGAAAAAAAACATAATTTTTTTTATTTGAATTTGCAAAAATGAATTGCAATTCATTTCCAATTCAAATGAATTGGGCAAAATGAATTTCAATTCATTTCCAATTCATTTGAATTGAATTGATTTTGAATTAATTCAAATAAGTTAGAAAAACGAATTGCAATTCATTTCCAATTCATTTGAATTGAATTGATTTTGAAGTAATTCAAACGAATAACAAAAGTTACTTGTAATTCATATTTATCAAATCAAAAATGTATTGCATTCAATTGAAGTAAACGTGGTGTTTGAAGTTTATATCTTCAAGTACTACTTATTTCGCTAATTACATCATTGGCATTTCTATTCTTATTATTTGCTATGCCTTTCGACGATTATCTCGTACTATGTGATATCCGAAATGAGGGTAATGCTGTCTTTGATATAATAAAATGATTTGGACAACAAAACGGGAGTAATGCTTTTTTACATTTATTTACAGTAGTCTTTTTTCAAAATCAATTCAATTCAAATAAATTGGAAATGAATTGCAAATTCATTTTTCGAGTTCATTTCATTAATTCAAGTGAATTGGTAATGAATTTCAATTAATTTTTCTAACTCATTTGAATTAATTCAAATTCAATTCAAATGAATTGCAATTCGTTTTTCTAACTCATTTGAATTAATTCAAAGTCAATTCAATTCAAATGAATTGGAAATGAATTGCAATTCATTTAACCAATTCATTTGAATTAAAAATTAATTGCAATTCATTTTGCCCAATTCATTTGATTTGGAAATGAATTGCAATTCATGTTTGCTAAATTGAAATGAATTGATTCAAATTTCATTCAATTCGTTTTTTGACGAAAAGAATTAATTCAAAATTTTACCAATTCAGTGCATGAATGATTCGCGAATTAATTCAAAAATGAATGATTCGTTTACAACTCTGCAACGTAGTGGTATAGGGTATAAAAATTTCATTATTTTTCTGTTAATAGAGTCGGCTTCCATGGCTGGGCCATGCGTACACGAGAAAACGAATCGGTTAAACCCTACTAAGTACATTAAAAAAACAGATTATCGTCTTTGACAATTTTAAGTTGGTTGAGCCATTAAAAGCTTAAAAAAGCAAGATATTAATATGCTTCAATATAAATTCATTTTCTCTTGGCGACGGCGGCGGCTTAAAGCCGTCTTGGAGCTCTTGACTCGTGGAGTATAACCAAACATACGCACTAATGAAGCTAATGCTACAACACAAAGACCACAACAACCAGGACAATTACAGCTATCAAACACATAAACAAAATTTAGAATAACAACAATAACGAGAACAACATAGAAAATTAAAATTTTTTAGTTTGTTTACATTTTCATTGAAATCTCGGGACTTATTAAACCGATTTTGATGAATTTAAATAGAAACCTGGTCGTGATTTCCACAGACGGACATCTCTATATATATATATTTTATGGGATCGAGGTTTTTTTTTTCAAATTATTACAAACGGAATGATAAACTTATACATACTCTAATACTGAAAAAATGATAAAAGTCGATCTCGTAGGGGTCATTCCGATGAGGAGTAAGTCTGAATCGCTCTTTGTTCATGAATATAATCAAAATCTTTATTTGGGGACCTGCAGTTTCATTACAAAAGTTTACATGGACACAGAGACAGACGGACGGACGGACATATATCCTTAAATCGACACAAGTGAATTCTGGTATGTTCCAATTATTGTAAAATTGTTGAATGAATTTAAATTTCAATAGAGCCGAAAAAGTCTTCAGTTATAAAATAACCATCCCCTTTTATAGAGTTTTTTTCGATTGCCAATACAAACACTTTCATTCAGTGACGTTGTATATTCGGCGCATATTTTGAATCATAATTGAGTCATTTTCTGGCTGGGTAGATGTAATTCTGATGTAATTTTTTAATAACTAAGTTTAATTTTGTTTCATATATTTTTTTAACAATGCAGTACTTTTTTTTTAAACATTATTATGTTGTTGTTTTGCATTAGTATTTGAATTTATTATTTTGTGTACAGTGTAATTTATATTTTTTCGTAAGCGTATTAATTTATTATTTATTTTGTTTTTTATTTTTGTTTTTTTTTTTTTTTTAATCTGAGCTAAGGTGGTTGTGGTGTACAAGTACAAATACACATGTACAAAAAAACATTACAAAATAAGTTTGTAACAATGACATCAACGACACGCAAAAATACATTGACGATGACGACAAACAACAAATTACAAAGACGACCACGACGACGATAACGATAACGACGACAACATGACAATGGCTATGACAGTGACAACTAATTTACAGTTAACACACATACAATACCAAATACAAATTGTTTTTAAATTCAAAAATTGTTTAATAAGGACTTTCGGTATCTGGCACCGTAAAAAAATCCATTGTTTTTCTTTCTTTTTTGTTTCAAGATTTTAGTTAATTGTTAAGTATTGCTTAGTGACATTTTAAATGCGTATGTACACCTCAAGGTATGTATGTATGTATGAATTGTGTATGTATATATGTATGCTTATATGCAGTAATGCCAAATTATCTATCATCTTTATTTTGAATTAACATTTACCATATGTTTATGCGTTTATTTTTTACTCTCTATATTTATTGTTCCAAAATTCTATATAAATAATAACAAATTGCAAATACATTTATCTAGCTACGATTTTTTTTATTATTATTAATTTCATTTTGTATTTGATGTATTATTTTTGTAAATTTTTTGAGAACCACTTAAAAGTAACGATTTGAATACGCAAACATTTATGTTTCTAAAAAAAATTATCAAAATTAAAAAAAAAATTTAGTCAGAACAAGGATGAGCGCCTAGATACTTATGTAGGAGTATGTTATTCTACTATCCTTTGTACCAACTATTTTAATACTTTAGCGTTTTATTAAGCAATATCTGCTATCGAGGCCATAATTTCGATACAAGTAGAATGTGGAAAGGCTTGTCGAAATAGATTTTTTACTTTGTCCTTTGCCATATTAATAAAAGAATGCTATTTTCATAATTCCCGATTTTGAAACCAGGTGGTATAACTGATGCCGTTTTCTTTTCTGACAAAAAAGTGCATATTTTTATATATTTTTAATTAAGGGCAAACTTATCTTATACATCAGCCGAAAGGTCACAAAGTCGAGCCCTCATAAATCACAAAAAATTGCAGCCATTGACTTGTCATAGTGTGGGAATATTTCCCCATTGTTCCCCCTTTTTTGAATATTTTCACCCTATGACTTCAAAGAGGATAATAATCAAATTTTTTTTTGCATTCTGAGACCTTTCGATTGATGTATAAGATAAGGTTGCTCTTAATTCAGAATATGTAAAAAAATACAGTTTTCGACAAAAGGCGCAAATAAAATTCGACATTTTTGTCAGAAAAGAAAACGGCATTTATTCTGAGTATAACCCGATCGATGTTGTATAACTCATTTAGCTTTTCTATATCTGCTCAAGAATATGAATTGTTTTGTAAAGTGTTGGAATTAAGGTGAAAAATATATTATTGGAGTCGTTCTATAAAACGAAACGTAACGAAACGTTTAAAATTTATTTGAAAAATATTTACAAATTTTGAATTTTTCACACTATTTTTAATCGTTCCGTTAAGTTTCATATTTCATAGAATGAGTTATCGCTAGCTTAGAGTAGAGTACAAAGCCACTAAGTCCTCTTTTATAAATTTTACGGGATAGGCAATACGATTTTTTAAATTACATGTTTTGTTAAATTTATCAGTCACATCTGGGTGGAATTGACGAACTGCTGAAAAAATAGCCCACACAAAGTGAGTATTGGGTTCGACAGCACTATATCACCGCTTTAAATAAAATATCCTAAGGTAATTTTCGAGATATGTCGATTTAAGCGATTTTTCGCGTAGTCTTAACGAATTTTTTTTTTTGATTTTTTGTGCTATTATTTTTTGAACTTAAAAAATTTTTTTTTTAAATTAATTATTTTTTGAACTTAAAAAATTTTTTTTTTAATTTAAATTTAAAAAATTTTTTTAATTAAAAATTTTTTTTTTAATTTTTTTTATGACGGCCATTTTTTTTTTTTAGTATTTTGTTTTTTTTTTTTTTTTTGTTTTTAATTGTTTTTTTTTTTATTAAGTTTTTAATTATGTATATAGTATTCTTTTTATTTATTTTTTTTATATATATAATATGACTTTTTGTTTTTTTAGTTCATTTCATATTTAAATTAATAATAAATAAAAATATAAATTATATTAAATATGTAGCGAAATGTACAGATTCAGACACCTGTTCACTTCACGGGCACAAAGTGGAATTGATTTTAGAAAAAAATTCAAGATAAGTACATGCATGTACTACAATAGGAACTCCTAAATTTATTAATGTTAGTACTACTAACTTAGTAGTCGTTAAAAATAAAAGGTTCGTACTCGAAAACCGTTTCAACGACTTTATTCTTTAAGTTTTCTTTCATAGGACTTATTGAGTACTTTCTAGCCCAACTTTTTTTTGCTATTAAAATAAAAAAATAAATAAATAAGTAATTAAAGAAAACATAAATAAAAAAATAAAAAAGTAAAAAAAAAAAATAAAAGTTAAAAAATAGTATAAAAAAACAAAAATATACCGCCAAAAATTCTATTAAGTCTGCTAAAAATCGTTCAAATCGCCATATCTCGAAAATTTCCTTAGCGATTTTCTCTTTTTATTAATTTTTTATTTTATTTTGAAAGTATGTTTTTCATCAGTTCTCTAATTCCGCCCAGGTGTCTGTAACGAAATATGTACAGTTAATAAAAGTATGTTTCTTATAGTGCGTTTACATCTGAGGAAAATCTAGTAGATTTGAGTTGAAATCTATTTCAAAATCTATACCGTTTACATCTAACTTTTTTGACATTTTGTGAGTTTTTGTTTCCACAACAATAAACAGCTGATTAAAATAAAACATATAAACTAGAAATACCAAAAGTAAACAAAATAATAGGAAAATGGAAATATGGAAAATTCTAAAAAGGAACAGATTTTATAATTATATTATCCATCAAAAATGAAAAAAGCACAAACTGAAATTGAAAGTTTGCGAAAAAAAAAACAGCATTTGTTAAATGTATTGTTTGAACAATAAAAACAATTCACTTTCCACAATTATTATTTAGCAGATTGGAATGGGCACATGTCAGTATAAAAAGTTATAACTTATCAATTACTAAATATTTTTTTATTATAGATTCGTCACCTTTTTTTTAATAATATTTTATTTCCTTTTTATTCAACTTGTTGCTTTTGTATTTAAGTGTCTATTTTTCAGTCACTGCGTTGTAATTTTCTACTACAATAGTAAAAAAACACAGTAGTATCATTTGGTAGTGCCCAAGTTTGACTAGATTTTGCACAAATCTAGTAACGAGCTAGATTTTGTTTTGTATGGGAAATCTGGTAAAAATGAGCTAGATTTCGCTTGAAATCTCGTATATACTAGATTTTGCTTGGATGTAAACGCACTATTATTAGAAGATTGTATTATATGCAACATATATATGTATATGAGGGTGTCTGTTATTTTCTAATGTGGAAATATATTTTGTCTCACCCCTCAAAAAGTCGAGGCTTGATGCAAAAATGACTCTCTAAAAATTTCACGCGCCTGGGACCACGCCTTTCCGTGCCGACTTACGGTTGAAATTTAAAAATTACAATTTTGAAAGTGTGTTAATTTCGTTATTTTTGTTTCACGTAGTTTTTCACAACTTCACTGCTTTTTTCGCAGTATCATTCACAACTTTTCAAATTCTTCTATTCAAAAATAAAAAAATTCTTAGCTTTTCTGAGTACCTTACTAGTTTCTTCAGTGTTGTATGCCAAAAATTTAAAATAAGATCAAAATTACCATCCAATACACAAGTACTATCAGTTTTTTTTTACAATATCAGAATAGTAAAATTAAATACTCGTGTAAGTGCGAGCTTTTTTGGGGGAAAGCCCGAATGCCAGCCAAACAAAATCAACATTGCATATCAAAAGTCTTAAAAATATAGGATGAGTGGCGTTATCTGCAAAAAATTAATAAAAAAAAAATGGAGAGGTTTTTCGTGAAAATGAAAAAGCATTCCAAAATAATTTGGACAAGCTTTTTGATACTGCTCATGCTGATGGTTTGGCAATGCTGAAAATGGAAGAGGATAGGCAATTTATTATTTCTCAGAGGTTGTATGGGCGGGGTGGGGTTGACTACATCTATTCAGAAGTTGAGAAGAAACGGGAGAGGCGGAAACAAGAAGAACTCAACCGTGAGCAGTATCACCTTGCCTCTAAAATTCCAAAAAAAAATGTCGTGTGAATTTATATGGAGACGACTCAGATACAGAAGAGGAAGAAATTAATGATTTCATTTCAACATCACCAAAATTAGTCGCAGTCTTAGATCGTTGACATGAAAGTGCCCTAAATTCAGTTTTTATATTGCAAGCGGCAGTATAAGCTTTGGGCCACAGCTTGGATAATTTAATAATTACCAAGACCTCAATTCGTTAACAGCGTGAAAAACTTAGATGTGAACGGGCTCAATAAAAACAAAGTTTAAGGAATGGGTACAAAACATTTCTTGTTGTTCATTGGGATGGAAAGCTATTGACCGCATTGAGTAAGTGCAATTATTATTTTTATGTATACAAATTTATATATTTTTATGATTTTAAGTGTTAATGAGAAGGCTGTTGAACGCCTTCCATTAATTGTTACCGAACAGACATGGAGCAGATTCTTGAGATTCCAAAACTTAATAATGCATCTGGGGAAGCCGTTTTCAATGCACAAAAGACAAAGTTAATGTATTGTGTTGCGATACTACAGCTTCAAATACTGGTCGATTGTCGCCAACATATTCATTCGAAAGAATGAACTAAAACTCAAATCAGGGACGTTACCATGAATTTTTGGAATTGACAGACTGTAACAAACTGTAAACTGTAACAATTCAACCACTTGTATTTTTTGTTACCATGAATTTTTGGAATTGACAGACTGTAACAAACTGTAAACTGTAACAATTCAACCACTTGTATTTTTTGTTGAAGAAACTTCTGCATTAGCCATTTTTGATTTGAGACTGAATGGCACTACAAGAGCAAATATGGTGAAGGCGTTAAAAACAGAGGCAAAAATTATCGCGGAGAAAAAGCTGATGATCGATTATAAAGATATAGAAGAATTATCCGGTTAAACATTAAATAACACTAGCAGATTCCAGCCCTCGAAATTCGAGTGCAAATTCTAGGAAATTTTATTTTTACATTAAATAAAGACCCTAAAGGTATGCTAATCAATTATAGCCAATTTGTAAATCAACACAAAAAACAAACAAATATTTATTACAACCACATTAACAAATTTAATAAACACACACATAGCATTGTATAAATTTATGTATGTGTTAGTAGCAACTTTAAATGCAATTTACTCAAAATAAAGGAAAAAATTTAAAAAATCTTTAAATCTGCAAAACGGCTAAAAAGAAATACCTTTCAAATAATATACGTTTGGTCAAAATCGGGATAAAACTGTAGAACAAAACATCGGTCACAAAAAATCGCCTAGGCTATTAATATAGATTCTATAAATAATTTTGTAAAGACTGACATTACACTGTTTTTTTTTTTTTTTTTTTTTTTTCAGGAAAATCAGTTTTTTTATTACAAGTAGAAGCATAATTTTTTTTCACGGTTCAATATAGATTCGTCTTTTTTATAAGAAGACCCTGAGAAATAGGAAAATGAGGGATCGTCTATCAATGGAAAGAATTCACTTAAAAATTTGAAGGTAGTTAATGATACTGCGGAAAGAGCGGTGAAGGTAGTGGCAGACTATCACGGCCTTATAACAAAGGATGAAAGTCAGATGGCATATGTAATGCAATGTGTTCATGAGCATGGAATACTTTACCCTAATTGTACAAAAATTACATTAAATAAAAAAAATTATGAAATTTAACATATTTAAAATTATAGTTCTTGGTTACACAGAATGATTTTTAATGATGTTATCATATTTTTTGACTTTGGGATCATTTTTTCACTTGTGGGGGTCATGAGTGCAATTGAGTAAAATTTCAACCGTAAGTCGGCTCGGGAAGGCGTGGTCACAGGGGCGTGAAATTTTTGGAGAGTCATTTTTGCATCAAGCCTCAACTTTCTGAGGGGTGAGACTTGAACATTTCCATAAGAAAAAAAATACCCATACAAATAACGAACTCCCTAATATATATACATTAGGGTGGGGCGATTAGTATGAAAGGAAAAAAATCTTAATGGGCGCTTCGCGTTTCTGATTCTTGGGATTGTACTGAGCAAAAGAGTCCACTAGACCATAAGTCTACGGTGAAAAATCAAGCTTCCCGATTTTGACTTGCAGTTTTTTCTCAGACTTTATTTTTTTGGAAAATTTGCAAATTTTCTTGGGCTCATATTTCGTAAACTATATGAAATTTTGACTTATTTTCAAAAGTAAAGCTGTAGCTATTATCTCGGGCTACAATTTCTCTGAACATATTACTTAGAAAAAACTTCGTTTTCATGGGCAAAAAGTCGAAAATGTAGAAAATTCACCACTTTTTGTCACATTTTTTTTGTTGGATATTTTGGCCTATAACAGCCAAACCATTGATATTTTCGATCCAATACTAAGACAAAAATTGTAGCCAAGACAATATTTAAGAACTCTCTAGTACATCGCAAAAGCATTGGAAAGCTCCTTCAGGCAGTTTTGGCCTTGTGAATGTGCAAATTTTTCGTGAAAATATTGATAAATTACCATTTTCAGTTGTTCATAGCGCAAAATCATAAAAATGTTATAATATACATGTATATATTTTTAGCAAAAATTAATGATCCGAAGAAGGGGTTTATTTTCGATTCGATTGTTTTGATTTTAAACTGAACCTAGCATGTGTTTTTTTTTTTTTTTGTCAGTACGGACTTACAGCACAGCATAAGTATTTTTACTTGTTCTAAAATACTGCATTAAAATTTACATTTTCATAAAATGTCGACTTAACATCTTTGTACTCAGCAACTCTATAAACAGAAAACAGATTTGTTGTGACTACCAAATTAAATGCCAACCAAATTGCGATGAAATTATTCTATTGTCTATTGTCTTAATAATAAATATTTTTACACAATAGAAAATGGTTAGTTGCTATAAAATTTCCGTTGATACAATTAAAAATTTGGTTGTCAAACTTTAGAACAATTTTGTATGTAGCGATACATGCAATTGTATTTGTATAACAACGTTATGAAAGAGCTTATCTTAATGAGAATATTTCAAACAGATGGCTGAAATGAAAAACTTTCATAGAACTGACACCAATCGTTTTATTGTTGTGGGTGGGGTTACCTTAAAAATATCTGTTAAATGTTTCTGATATTGAAATACAAGATAGAAAATATTAAATATAAAATATTAAAAAACTCCCCAAAATATCTTGAAAGTTTTTTTGGCGCTATCTCTTTTTATTTGATCATACAATGTTTAAAAACAACCACAGGTAAATCAAAAAAACTTTGTGGGAAGTTATTACGTATTTAAAAACAAAAACGATTGACAGATTACACCATGTAACAAAAATCAATTTTTGTTTTCACTCATGAACGAACGATCATATGTACTTAAACATAGTTTTCATTACCTAGTCTTGTTTCCTTTGATAGGACTTTAAATTTTTAAAGGGTATACATGTTGCAAAATTTGATATTAAATATGTTCTTATTCCAGTTGTATAATGACAATATGTATGTAGTATATATCAAATCAAAGGGAGTCTCCACTGTTTAATTAAGTAAAAATAGAAACAAAATATGAATATTCAAATTTTCATCCTTGAATAGCCTTAAAGATATGCGGTAAAAAATTTCGTAAAAATATATGTTGAAGGCTATAACATTTGGTTAATCACTTTTAAATTGTACATATCTAGCTTTATTAGTTTCATGGCAATAATCATTTATTTCCTATAGTTCAGTATCCGTCACCATAAAATAACCTCAAAGGAAATTCTAAGAAGCGGCTTGGGATAAAGTAAAGGGGATACTTTAAAGTTGGTTAGGTCGATGCCAAATCGGCATTAATATTTCAAATATTTTTTTTTTTTTGATTTTGTACATTTTTATCTGCATAAAATTTGTTAAAGGCAATAAAAAAAAATTAGAAAACAAATATATAATTCAGCTTAGTTAATCTTTTCTTATTTTTTTCGTGGTATGGTAGTTTTAATTTTAGGTGTACGGATACTTAGACTAGCAAGTGCATTTAATATTTTTTAAAAAGGAAACAAGAGCTAGAAATGTAAAACTGAGTAATTAGTTTTGCTACATATGATCACTAGTTTCACGTGCATATAGTTTTGTTAATGGGTACAAATGGCTGTTGCACGGTGATGGCAGCCAATTAATTAACGAGTTCCATTTATAACAAACTATGCATTTTCGTCCTCCTTTTTTTCGAACTAAATAAATTTTTTTTTGTCACTCCATGAACACATTTAATTAAGGCAGGCTTTTAATTGTTGTTATTTATATAAATATAATTGATAAAATTAAGAGGCGTATTTTTTATAATTGATATTTGTTAATACATTATCATTAGTTCGTTTGTTAATCCAACCCAGGTTTGGTCCCTACGCCATCAAACTGAAATCGTGTTCAAAAATAGGGAATCAAATTATTTATATATTAATTTTGATTTATACATTTGTATGTATGTATATTAAAAACAGTGATTGTCGGAGTATTTGTTTGCGCATCTTTTGGTTTTGCTTATTTTAAATATTAATCAATTCTTTCAGTGTGTTTTTTGTTTTTTTTTTCTTTGTTTGTTTTTGTTTCTGGTGAAAACATACATATAAAATATTAATTAATTAAGTCTATTTTGGCTACATTTATCATTTGACATTTATACTTATTTTTTTAAGTTTTTTTTATGTTTTTTTTTTATATTTTGTTTAACATAGTTGTTTTTCTCTAAATATTATTAATACCACTTATTTTTTTTTTGTATGTTTTTAATTGTTTGTATTTATGTATTTATGTTTGTATGTATTTTTGTTTGTTAAGTTTCCGGTAAAGCCAACATTGAATGCTCTAACAGACATTTATACATTTCTATTTCATCTATAAATTTTTTAAATTTAACGTCCTGGCGACAATTGCTTAAGTCTTTTTTAGTCTACAGAAAATGTATTGTATGTTTAAATATACACATGCTTCTTTATTTCTACACGTTTAAATCATAAAATCTGTTTCTTTTCATTTACTCTATTCTAGTTATATAATTATTATTATTATTATTATTATTATTATTATTATTATTATTATTATTATTATTATTATTATTATTATTATTATTATTATTATTATTATTATTATTATTATTTAGTTGAAACAGCGATTTACATTTGTGTACTTTTTTCTTGTATTTTTTGTTATTGTTGTTTATTAACTCCGAATGAAACTGCCAATGAAACTGTGCCATTGTTTTAATGTGTGTGTGTTTTTTTAAGTATTGAAACCAGATTTCTTAAGAAAATATGTGAGAATTTAATCAGCATTGATGTGAACATCCTCTCAATATCGATTGACCATGACATGAAAATTTTATTCAACTACTATTTGCTTAATGTTGATCTAAACTGCCATCAAGGATTTTGTTACAAGCAACATCTGACAAAAAAATTTTTTTTTCAATTTGTTTAGTTTTCATTTAAGCAAAACCAATGCTTTTTAAAACGACGTTTTTTTAAGTAGAACTTACTTTTAATCTACAGTTCCGAGTGAAATCGAAAGAATCTTAACACACATTTATCCTCTTAATTTTTTTCGCAAGCATTATTATTATCTTTGAAAAATATGTTTAATGTGTTGTTGATTTGACTAAAATGAGTGAAGAAATAAAAGTACGTGCTAAAATTATTTAATATTTTCAATAAAATCTACTTCCGTATCAAAATTTTTTTTGTTACTAATGCTTGAGGAAATGTTAAAGATAACTTTAGGACCCAAAAGCAGACAAAATTTACTTTAAAATAATATAACCCTTAAAAACAAAGTTTTCATGTGTAAACATCTAAGCGCTCAGGGGGGGTTTGGGTAAAATCAAATTTCACAAAAACAGCGTAAGGGAAAATCGGTGTGAGGTATATGTAAGTGTATTAGTGTATTTATAACCGCTGAGTTTGCTGTCTGTTTAGCAAAATCACAAATCTTTTTCGTTAATTTTAAATACTAAATAGTATGAAACCTTTGAAGAAGTCAAAAATAAACTTAGGTGTTTTTTAATTACTACACCTTTTCCAATTATATTTCAGAAAACATCAATTGAATTTCACAAATTATCGATTGTATTTCAGAAAACATCAATTGATTTTCAGAAAGTATCAATTGTATTTCAGAAAACATCAATTGATTTTCAGAAATAATCAATTGTATTTCAGAAAGCATCAATTCATTTTCAGAAGGTTTCATTTGTAGTTCAGAAAATATCAATTGAATTTCAGAAAATATCAATTGAGTTTCAGAAAGCATCAAATGTATTTCAGAAAACATCAAATATATTTCAGAAAATATCAAATGTATTTCAGAAAATATCAAATGTATTTCAGAAATTATTAAATTTACTTCAGAAAACATGAATTGAATTTCAGAAAATATCAATTGAGTCTCAGAAAAATAGTCAGAACGCTATATGAAAACATATTTTTTTTAAGTATTACACTGGGTTTGTAATATCTCTAGGAAACTACATATCGTCACCTAAAACGAAAAAGGCCGTAACTAATATTTTTATTTTTTTACAGAAGAAGCAAAAAACATCATAAAACAAAAACTACTTTAAACTTAATACCCACATTTTAGAATCAAGCTGAAAAATAAAGATAGATTTTTATTTATGAAAACAAATTTATGATAAAATAGTAGTTTTTAAGTAAAAGGCCGTAACTACAATACAAAAAGTCAATTTTGAACTTTTTGTTAGTTACGGCCTTTTGTATTTTAGGTGACGATATAAACGTGTTATTTTCAAAATGATTACTTCAAAATCGGTCAAAATTCTATCCTGGAGTTTATATTGGAGGTGATTAACAAATGAAGTTCTCATCTTCTTTCGATTAAAAGGCCGCCCTTGATATATTATTTTCCAGTGCATAACAAATAAGTCCAAACATTTCTAAACATTTTCTGCGACTCCAAATGACAAATAGAAATAATAATAGCTTTTCGGTATTGTAGGGTAAACTACTTTTTAATTCTGAATTTCAATAGATATTTTTTGAAATTCAATTGATATTTTCTGAAATACATTTGATAATTTCTGAAATACATTTGATGTTTTCTGAAATATATTTGATACTTTCAGAAATACATTTGATGTTTTCTGAAATTCATTTGATTCTTTCTATAATTCAATTGATGTCTTCTGAAATATAGTTAGGTATTTCTGAAAATCAATTGATGTTTTCTGAAATACAATTGATAATTTCTGAAATTCAATTGATGTTTTCTGAAATACAATTAATACTTTCTGAAAATCAATTGATACTTTCTGAAATGTAATTGGAAAAGGTGTAGATGTTTACACATCTCCCCTGTGATCGGACTCACATTGATTTTTTTATTAAAACTCTTTATTTCCTTATGCATATAAGTTTTAAATCTCTCCGTGACTGTGTGTGACTATGTGTGATTATCTTAAAATTAACCTTTGGCCATAACAAGTCTATGGCCAAAGTTCAGATCGATCGGATGAGGGGAAATGGGTTTTAAATCACTTTGTGACTGTGCGTGACCATGCGTGACTGTGCGTGAATAAGTCAAAGTTAGTCTTTTTTTCACAACAAGTGTATGGACCAAGGTTTCAGATCGATCAGATGAGGGGAAATGATATTTAGATCACTCCGTGACTGTGCGTGAATACCCCAAAATTAATCTGTAGTCAGAACAAGACTATGGGCTAAGTTTCAGATCAATTGGATAAGGGGGAATGGGGTTGCCTCACGACAGACAGACAGAGAGTACGAGTTAAAATAAAGAGTTTAAAAAGTTCGTGGCTTGGCAAGCAATATGCAATTGCGCGAAAGAAGCAAGTCATTTGTTACAATGGACTATATAATACCGAAAATTATATTGTGGAATGTAAAAAAGACTCCTTCCTTTCATAAACCGACACAAAGGTCCCTATGTTCAGAAGTAATGGTTACAACTATAAAAATTATCTTTATTTCTAAGCTTTATTATATTTTGTGTGATTTTGTCCATAATAAAGCAAAATAAGAACAAAAATAAGAGCAGTATAGTTCACGCGCGTGTATTACAAGTTGTGCGCGTGAGTGGAAATAATTCGGTGATAATGTATGTTCAATATGAAAGCTATAAAGGTTTTAACATTTGAAAGAAATGCAAAATTATTGATAGGCTCGATAAAAGCTCTACATTAAAGTCATTGACGGATCAATACGGTGTGATCAAATTAACCATATCACGCATTAAAAATGGTAAAAAAAAAGCTTTTGAACGAAAATCTATGAAGAAGGGTGAGTTTTATAGTATGGAGGATAAGCTATTTAAACGGTTCGTTACCCAAAGAAGCCGAAACATTCCAATTTCTGGTAATCTTAGAAAAGAAAAAGCTAAAAAAAACTGCATGAAAAAATATAGGGAAAAGAAAGTTGTAGTTTTAATGCAAGTTTTGGTTGGCTCAATGGATTCAAGACCAGTTTCGTAATTAGGTTATTGAAAATTTGCGGTGGCAAACTGTTTTCTGACCAAGAAGCAGTACCAGCGTTTAAAAAAAAAAATTAACAATTAAAATCGTTTTACAGTTGGATGCAAATCAAATATTAAATGTCAACGAAACTGGAAATTACTGCCAGAAAACACGTATGTGAAGTCCAATGAAAAAATGCTTGCGGAAGAAAAGGTAAATACCGCGAATCACAATTTTAATGTGCACTAATGCAACAGGTAAACACAAATTGAAGTCATTAGTAATAGGCCATGGTAAAATGCCAAGATCATTCCGATATTTTCAGCTTCCCTTGGACTATAGAAATTCAAAAAGAGCATGGACATATATATCAAATTGGTCGTGAAAGGGTTAAGTATCGACGAACTGTGCTGAAGATGTTGACGGCGTTGTCGATCACGCTGATCAGGTTGTTGTGGATTCTGATGAGGATGAACATGATGAAACCAATAACCAAAAATTTACAATTGAGTTGAAGCCGTTAAAATTGTCGATAAGGCAATCGATTTGACTGAGAAAAACACTAACTCACTAACTCAATATATGTTGGACTTTTTAAAATAAATTAATACACTTACTGTAAAAAATAAATTAATAAACTTACTGTAATAAACACTTCCTTTTCATTTTTAATATAATTTTTTTCAATCTCGGTTGCGGGGAACAGTGTGGATTGAGGGATTAGCCCTAGCATGAATTAGTTCCCCCTACCCCGAGTCTACTTTAATTTCAATTAAATATAAAAATTAAAAACTCTACGCTCAATGGTTTCCTTATTATTAAATTTAACATATGTTAATATTTTTTCGATCTCACTCCTTAGAACATGTACATTATGGTGGAGCAATATAGCCACTACTCGAATTTCACTGCGGCTCTAAGCGGATGTAAAAATATTATTAATGTCATTTTAGGCTGATTGGAGGTTACTTTCCGGGCCCCCACAGTCACTTAATATTTGTTACAAACTATGTAATATAAAAAAAATTAATATATATTTTATTTGTAATTTTAAATTTTATAAATTTTTTTTATGCGATTGCATTCTACGAAATCATAACTATATAGATTTTAAATATATATTTGTTAGGATATCGCTCACACCATTTAATATGTATCTCAAATTTGCTATAACCGGAAAACGCAAACATATATAAATTTCTTTGAACGCATACAAGCGATTTCTCTCATGGTAATTTTCGGTTGATTCATTTTATTTAAAAACAAGTAAAAGTGTTAAATTCGGCTAAGCCGAATCTTTGATATCCTCCAGATCGGGTTTACATTTACATTAATATCTGGACTTATTGCAATATTTATAACAAATGGAAGCAAAATATTAAAAAAAAAATTTTTTTTTGATAATTTGATAAACTTAATACTAAATTATTACGACAAACACACTGAATTTTAAAAATTTTTTTCATCCTTCATCCTTTTTTGACATATCTCGGCACAATGATGCCCGATTTACCTCGTTTTCAGTAGCAACATACTCGAAATAATGACAAACAATATTATTAAAACTTTAGCCAGGTAAATGGTTTATTTTGTAAAAGAGCGTAATTTCAACAGACGGACGGACGGACAGACGGACATCGCTATATCGATGTCCAAGAATAAATATACTTTATGGGGTCGATGCGTTGGAAACGGAATGACAGACCTATATATACCCTCTGCTCAGTGGTGTGGAAGGTATAAAAATGTTAATTTGGATTTAATTTTTATACCCTACACCACTATATGGTCAGGGTATAATGAGTTTGTGCTGATGTTTGTAACTACTAAAAATTTTGACCTAGACCTTTCTCTTCTTATACCGATTGACTCAGAATCACTTTCTGAATCGATTTAATAATATCCGTCTGGCCATATTGAAATTTGTGAAAATCGGTTCATGTTCAGACCTATGAGATCGACATATACTGCCATAAGATCCAAGTTTCAAAAAGATCTCGGTCAAATTTGGTTTGTGCGTATTTATTACGGCCATTAATCAGTAGTCCAAAAATAAACCTTGTAGGTCAATTCTTAGTCATAGCCCCCATATAACGCTGTTTTCCGATCTTCACTTAAATCTATCAAAAAACAAAAATATCGCGTAGAACAAGTGTCTTCAATAAATATGGTCACGATATGTAGCATCCGAGCAACAAATTCATAACAAAGCCACTCAAATTTGGTTTTTGCTTATTATTGCGCGGTACACTTCCCAAAAGTTGAAATCGGTCTTATTTGGTGGGCAGTTAGTGGATAGAGTTCTTTTGGCGCAATTCTAAGTTAAGAGTAATGTGAAGACACTAAATCGGCCCAGAAAATTATTTTGTCTCGTCGGTGATTTTGTTACAAACATCAGCACAAATCACAATCATTGATACAATGGAAATTTAAAGGTTCCGAAAAGAGTACGAAAACCATACCGATATAGGGTTAATTATACCATATATCAGGGTATTGTTTTTTTATTTTTTATTTATTAACCAACACTCAGGGGTTACGCCCTACAGATGCAGTGCATTGTGTTGATCTCAGGAAAATAGGTTATGGGAAGGAGGAAAGAGGGAGTAGTGTTTGTGGATATTTGACTTAAATCTTATTAGATTATAACTGTCAGGAAAGACCTCTGCGGGGAGTTTATTCCACATACGACTAGTTCGACTGATAAACGAATTCTCTCTGTAATGCGTTGTGCGGTCAACTGGACAATAAACTACAAACGGATATGATCTACTAGAGAAGCGGCTAGAGCGAACCGAAACTTGGAATAAGTTCGCTAATCTCAGAAGAACATTTCCCATGGTACTATCTATCTATATATAACAGTGATACACAACCCACATTCCGACGATGTTCCAATGAGTCAATAGAATTTGATACCCTACTGTCATTGATGAGCATCAACGCCCTCCTTTGACTTCGAAGCTCCTGCCCATATATGGGAGTTGTATTCTATTTTCGGTCGGATGTAAGTGGTATAGATTTTAAGAAGATCCGAAGGAGATCAGTAATTTTTGCACCGTTTTAGAAAACCGAGGCACTTGAATGCTAGAACATTAAGAGTATCCGCCTCCTCAATACCTATACCACCCATATATACAGATGACATTGTTGAATCCATGGCCCTATGGGTCAACATACAACATTGAGTCTTCAGCGCATTAAAATCAGCCCTATTCGCTTTACCAACTCGGAGATTGTGAACAGGTCTTGATTGAGTGTGTCTCATTTGCCCCCAACTTCGAAGAGGCTTGACAAATGCTGCTGTCATCTGCGAAAGAGTATATAGAGTTAAAAGTTTGACCAAGAAGGTCGTTCAGAAAGATAAGGAAAAGAGAAGGAGAAAGAACGGAACCTTTGTGCTAATGTTACCAAAAATATTTTCATTATACCGATCGACTCAGACTCACTTTCTGAGTCGATTTAGCGATGTCCGTCCGTCTGTGTGTCCATGTAATACTTGTAATCAACTGCAGGTCGCAAATATGTATATCTTTTGATGAAATTTGGTTATAAGCTTCTATCGGCCATAGAATGAACACTATTGAAATTGGAGAAAATCGGCTCATTTTCAGACCTAGTTCCCATACAAATGCCCCCTATGAGATCGACTTAAAATGCCATAATATCCAAATTACCATATAGATCTTGGTCATGTATATTTATGTATAAATAAATATTTATCATCCATTTATCAGTAGTCCAAAAATAAACCCCATATCACAATTCTTAGTTATAGCCCCCATATGAAGCTGATTCCCGATCTTCAAAATCTATAAAAAAAAAAAAAACAAAAATATCGCACAGATTTTTCTCAAATTTGGTTTGTATATGTTTCTGCAAAAAATAAGTGACCTTACCAAATATAGTCAGGATCGGTCCATTGTTTGACCTAGTCCCCATATAAGTGTAGCATCCGATATGAACTTTGCCACCCAATATTTTTTGTATCTAATTTGTTGAACTTAAGAGATAGGGTCTCTAAACGCATGGTATAGGGTTATCGTTTAGTCGATCGAGATGGACTATAAATTTCTTACTTATTTTATTTTATTTTTTGGAAATTTACTTTTATTTTGTATACTATAAGTAAATAAATGGTTCGTCGAAAATACTTTTTCTTCATTACATTTTATATTGTTTAAATTTGGGTCCTCTTCGTCCTCAAATTAAATGTTGTTAGCGATGTTCTAACAAATAATATTTCGTATCTGTATAACTATGATTAAGTGGAATGCAATCAGTCAAGAATATAAATCTCGCTTAGAGCCTAAGTTAGATTCGAAAGAAAAAAAATACCATACATCATCACTCCACCCTATTTCATATTTGCGCTGTTTTGTCGAAATCTACGCGATATTAACTGTACTATTTTCAAACATCAAAATTTTCGTGATCCAAATACAAATAGAACAGTAAATTTTAAGCAAAATGTCATGGCTCACATTGAGAATTGTGTTTGGGGTGTGGCATCGAGTGCTGGATTTGCTTAATACTATATAACATTTAATGAACATTACCAGCATGTTCTATACGTACAAAAGGTTTAAAAACTAACTTAAATTTTTATATAAAATAAAATGTATAAAAATAACAGGAATCGTAATACTGGGGATCTAATATATAAATTTTTTGTTTATTTTGTATTATTGTTATAATCCTAGATTTTCCTACATGAATGCATGTTTCTTTTATGCATTTAGAATATTTTTGTTTTCCTATCATCACGTAAATATACATAAATATAAAGTGAATTAGGGAGACCGTATTAAATTTACATACTCGTAATATCAACTTTTATTTTCTGAACTGTTTATTACAACGATTATCTTTTAATTTATTTGCCTACAACGATTTTCAAAAAATATTTTTTTTTTTTTAATTTATATAACTTTTCATTCTAAGACATCGATTTCTTTTGCTAAAATATGGGCTTGCTATCAACTTATATAATTATTGAAGGGTTAAGAAGTTTTGTGTAGATTTCAATGCATTTTTTTCTTCTAATTAATTCGACTGCTTTTGAATAACGTTATTGTTGTTTTGCTGTGTATATGGATGTGAGTGCTATTTGGTTTTTCTTTTTTTTTTTTAATAAATTCTATTTAATGAAATACCCGTATATAATTTTCATTAGTTTTTTGAGGTTTTTGTTTTTTTTTTTTAAATATAAATATTGTAAATGAGCGATTTGCGCGTTAATGTTGGTATATTTTTCTTTAAAAGTCATTTTAAACATTTACTACGACTATTATCTGCAGTTCTTTGATGTCTATAATTTAACTTTAAATTTTGTGTGTGTGTTTGTATGTGTGTGTTTTTTAATTTGGTTGTATTAGAACTGCCGCAAAAGGCTAGCTTAATGCGTTTATGGAACGCTTCTAATTTGGGTGGGGTTGTTTGTTTGTGTTATTCAAATGATCTAATGATTTAAAATATAAAATCACCGCAATCCATGGCATAATCAAAATCTTCTCCTCCCAAATCTTCCACAGTTGAGGAATGGAAATCAAATCCTCCTATATCGGTGTGATAAACAGCTCCGCTGCAGGAGGTATCAATTAAATTAGTGCAGTGCGTAGTTGGAAGGGCATGCAAAGTGAATGTGTCTTCACATTGTGACCAAGTTAAACCTGAAATATAGTAAATGATGGTTATTCATGCTTCTTATGATCAGTCACTAGAAAATTATATTAACTTACCTCCGCTCCATACTCCATTGGGCAATGTTGCCCAACCCCAGCCATGACCCCAGGGCAAAACACATGCCAGTGAAGCTTTAGAGTCAGGGTTTTTACTTAAAATTGCAACGGCAGCATCACTTTTTACCAAAGGATTCTGATTGAAAAATGCTCTTTGACTGGCCGAAGACGAATGTGTTTTACTACCGCCTAAAGTTTTCCTTTGCTTAACTTCGGACGTGGTGGCAGCTAAATAAAAAAATAAGAAAAAAATGTTGGGGATTAATTAATTGCATGGACTTATTTAATATTGCTATAATGATTTCTCTATACATAAAGGCTAAATTGATTTTATCAAACTTCTAATTTTACTATCGCGATAGCTGTTAATGACAATTTTCTTAATTAAAAAAAAAAAAAAAAAAACAGAAAAATCTAAAGTTTGTTCGAATAACTATAACTAGCATAGTCCAGCCCTCGAAATTCGAGTGCAAATTCTAGGAAATTTTATTTTTTCATTTAATAAATAATAATTTCATATGAGCCTTAAGGAATGCTAATAAATTTTAGGCAATTCACAATTCAACACTTTTTAACCTTCTGTCAGTGCATAGTAAATTTTACATAGTCTGTGCATGGGGTCAACCTGACCCCACATATATTTAAATGCATTTTCTAAGCTTTTTGTTAAAAAATAGTCGTTTCTATTGTTATTTATTAATGAAAAAAAAACTTATTTTATTCAGAATATATAAGATTGACATTAAGATAATTTAAATTATATTATATTACATAAAAAATTAGCCAGATGCATCGTCTGACATGATTTCGTTGTTTTCTTCTTCAAGGGAATCCATTACTTCTTCGTTGACACAGTTTATGCAAACGGTTTTTATATGTGTTGTGCAAGAAGGCTGATTGCAGACATAACATCTTGTTCCTGTTTTTTTATCAGCGGATCGAGGGCAAATGTAACATCTTGGTCGCTTACTGACAGATCTATTCGCCGCTGTTCCTTCAGTTGTTGTGCTCTGTCTTATGTTTATTATATCATATCCAATTTGATGAATAGCAATTTTAACATTTTTTTTTATTGCCCGTGGGTTTGATAATCGGTGCAATATATGATCATTTACCAATTGCATAGCCAGCTCCTTCAAAAAGATTTTACGTTCATTGTTTTTCCGCTGAATATATAGTTGTGGATTAGCACATTTGTACAGATTATAAGCGGCTATACCTGCGATATCAATCATATTAAAAAATAGAACCATTGGCCATCGTTTGGTCTTTCTCTTGCAGGTATAGGTACGAACTAATTTGTCGAGTGTGTCAACACCTCCCTTTGTTTTATTATAGTCCAATATTATGTTGGGTTTATTCGTATCGGGGTCAACAATATCATCATTGTGTAGAGTGGATAGTAACAATACATTCTTGTTTGGCTTCGGAACATAACTTACCAAAGTCAGATGGTTGTCGAAGCAAAATTTAGAAGAATTCAGGTCTCGCTTCTTAATTTCGGCCTTGTTCGTAAATTCTTTAGGTAGATCTGGTTTATTTGAGCGAATTGTTCCAATTATTGTTGTTTTTTTCTGCAACATATGTTCTGCTAATGGACAGCTTGTAAAAAAGTTATCCATCGTAATAGTTCGTCCTTTATTGATATATGGTGTAGATAATCGATGAACTAAATTTAATGCGTAATCAACCGAACGTACCTCATTCGGTTGTTTGCCTACATAAACTTCTGCTTTCAATGGGTACGAATTCAACGCATCGCAAATCCAAAAAATCTTAATCCCGTACTTGCCTGGCTTTGATGGTATATACTGTCTGAATGAACATCGGCCACGAGTTAATACCAATTGTTCATCTATAGTTAAGAATGATGATGGTTTATAAGGTCCTTTGATATTTGCCAAAAACATATTCCAAACATCACGGAAAGCTGCTAGCTTATCTTCCTTCAAACGTTCTGCTCTAGTCTGATAATTGTCGAAGCGCAGGAATCGTAAAAGCTGCTGCACTCTTTGTAATGACATTGCAGCCCGATAAAAAGGACGATTGTCTAGGCGGTACAATTCATCCAATCTTTCGTCCCAGTTTTTATGAACACCAGCGTATATAAGTATACCAATCAGGGCATAAATTTCATTTGAATTTGTATCATACCAAATACGTGCAGGGTTACTATTTATAGTGTAGAAATGGCGAGCTTTTCTATTTGTTTCGGCCACTATTACATTTATTAATGTCTCTGGAACTAATTTTTTGAATGCGGACAGATGAGTATTTATATTTACAGCTGTTTCTGCAGAAATTCCTTGTCGTTCTCTCAAGATCTGAAAGTCGCGAACTCTGGTTACATTTGGTGGACTTGCTCTCCATTTTCTTTTGTACTTTTTATTTTGCGCGTAATACCAAATTCCTTCTTCTTCCACTTCAGGTTCCTCATCAGTTTCAATATTTTGTACTTCTTCTTCTTCACCAGTTTCTATATTTTCTTCTTCGTTTTCTATATTTTGCAATTCAACAGCAGCTTCATCTGCTCCTAAATCACAATCAGAAAAGTCACTATCAATGTTATCATCTACTACCTCTTCCTCATCAGATTCGGTAATGCTATCGAAAAGATTTCGAATATCCTGGCTATTTTGTCTTTTTAGGGCCATCTAAATAACAAAACAAATTATTATATGCATAGAAAATTACACTACATAAAGTAACCAAAAAAATATATATACTCACCTTATAATAATAGTTATTTATGTGAATATATTTATAATTATTACAGACAAATAAATTTATAATAAAAACACCTCTATTCATATGTGTTGAATAGAAAACACTGAATGTTTTCTATTTTCAATTTTTGCATTTGAAAAAGAAAGAACTTCAATATATTGTTACACGGGAAATCCCCTAAAACACAAAGAAATTTAAAACTAAATACAAAATGCATAGCAAAATAATTGGGGTCAGATTAACCCCAATGCACCAAAATATGCTTGACTTGCTTAAAACTGTCGTAGCTTAGTCATTTATAATGTTTTTTCGATTATTTTTTTTGCAATGTGTGAGTTAAACATTAGTTGAGGCTTATCTAGTTGCTTGGTATAGTAAGTTGGTGTAAAACCTTATTAAATCACTTTTACAAAGACTGGGGTCAATTTGACCCCTATGCACTGACAGAAGGTTAAATAAAGTTCATTAAATTTCATTATAAATATTTATCGAACACGCAGAATATATATAAATGGGTTTGTTAACAAATAATATTATAGGAGCTTAAAGGTACGCTAATCAATTTTAGCCAATTCACAATTCAAAATAAGGCTTTGATGTATGTGCTAGTAAATGAGCACTCCTATGGTGGACAGCTAAAAAGAAATATCTTTCAAATGAGGCATGTTTGGTCAAAATCTGTTTGTAATTAAAATTTTTAAATCGGCCAAAATTTTTTATGAAGAATGCTTTTTTATGATTTTTTTCTAAACTAGACTATTTAGATTATATTAATAAAGATATCAGTATAAAATTAATAGATACAGTGTTCTTCGACGCTATATGAGTATGGGTATCTTTCTCTCGTGTTGGAAGATTGTCAATGTTCAACCAACCCCAAAAAGGGTGTAGCTAACAGCCCTGAACAAAGATAATGGAGAGCATGGCGAATTACCATCTGGTGAATAAGGAATGAGATCGAAAAAATCTTAACATACGTTTTTATACCCTATACCACTATGTGGTTTGGGTATAATGACTTTGTGCTGCTGTTTGTAACAACCAAAAATATTTGACCTAGACCCATCTTTAATTATACCGATCGAATCAGAATCACTTTTTGAGTTGATTTAACAATGTCCGTCCGTCCGTCCGTCCGTCCGTCCGTCTGTGTGTCCATGTAAACCTTGTAATCAAACTGCAGGTCGCAAATATGAATATATTTTGATGAAATTTGGTATATAAGCTTTTATCGGCCATGGGATGAACGCTATTGAAATTGGTGAGAATCGGTCCATGTTCAGACCTAGCCCCCATACAAATTACCCCTATGAAATCGACATAAATTGGCATAAGATCCAAATTGTTATATAGATCTTACTCAAATTGGGTTTGTATGCATTCATTACATCCATTAATGAGTAGTCCAAAAATGATCCCTTTGGCCCCATATAGACTGCTTCCCGATCTTCACTTAAATCTATTAAAAACAAAAATATTGCACTGATTCTTCTCAAATTTTGTTTGTATATATTTTTGCAAAATACAAGGGAATTTACCAAACATGATCAGGGTTGGTCCATTTTTGGACCTAGTCCCCATATAGATATAGCATCCGATATGAACTTTTTCATATCTGCAGCCAAAAAAATTAATAAAAATCCCACTCAAATTTGGTTTTTGCTTATTTTCTATGTCCAGTTAGTTGGGCCTGAGAGATAGGGTTTCTAAACGCATGGTATAGGGTATCATATAGTCGGTCTAGACCTTACTTACTTGTTCATCTTAAATTTTTTCACAAGCTTTATTCGAATTTTTTTTATTAAGATATCTTTGAAAAATATGTCAGTTATTTGTTTATTGACAACCCTGTTAATTTGTTGTTAGTTTGATTAAAATGAATGACGAAATAGAAGTACACGCTAAAATTATTAAATATATTCAACGAAATCTGACATGGTCCCACAACGGGTTAGCCAAAGAATCAAAGACAGGCCGTCAAACTGTTTCCAATGCTATTTGGAAGTATCAGGAGAAGTTGATCATTGATAGGAAACCATTGATAGAAACGCTGTAAAAAAATTCAATGGCCTAAAACAGAGCACGGAAATTGAAATCATGTTTCATAACAAAACATGATTTTTGGAAGATTTTGTGGCGGCTTCCGGGTCAAAATTATCATGTTTCTAATGATCTAGGAAATTTCTAAGCCGATGAAGTTTCTAAAAAAGTTCTTGGTATTGTAACTGATATTGAGTTGCGGCAAAAGAAGCAAGTTATTTGTTACAACGGCTCTATAAATACCGAATTTTATATTAAGGAGTGTATGCAAAACAGACTCCTTTCATAAGTCGCGACGCACAGTGGCGCCATTTGAGTTTTTTCGTTGCAAAAATCATATCTTTTGAACCGAATAACATAATTGAACAGTTTAAACAGTATATGATAGATAACTGTTCAGCCTATGAAATGAGCGTTTGGAAAGGGTGCTACGCTTTGTGGGGGCCTACTTATGGGTTACCAAAGTTAAAATTTGTAGAAAAATCAATTTTATGGTAACTAAAAAAAAATTTGTTTACATTTTTAGATTGTTTATATTTTTTTTCTTTAGGGTTTTATGTTTTAAGATATTACCCAACAAATTAAAAAAAAATTACTTCTTTTTTAAATTTATTTTTTCAATTTTCTGTAAAATATTCATCACAATTCGTAAGAGAAGGTATATCTAAAAGGCTAATCATTTCTAAACTATAATTATTTTTTAACTCTATTCGTGACTTCACATGCCGCAGGGAAGAAATAAGTGGATCGTAAGATGCTGCCAACATGTTGAAGAGGTCCTCATTTTGCCTTACCCTTGATGCTTTGAATGTGTTCTGCAATCTATATTTTTTTTATAAAATTTGTTAAGAGACTCCTGTGCTTCTTCAGAAAGCTCTCCAATTGGCAAAGACTGGTACTCAATTATATCTTTGCCATGCGCCAATATTTTATGGACGGTCGGGGTCAACTTCTTCTGTGGATACATTTCTGCTAAAAGAGATGCAGTTTTCGATGCATATTCTCCATATTTTGTAGAATTGACATTTTCTTTGCAGTTTTAAACATTCAAGATCGTTCCCAATCTTTTCACGATTTGATTGTCGATTCCAGTGATTCTAGTTAATGCCTCATCATTTTCAAAAAATCTCCTAGAAGTGTTTCCATCGTTTGAGTTACCGTATCCGTGCTTGGGACAGTCTACTTTTAGTCCAACTTGTTTAAAAAAAGCATCCTGTATTTGCTTCTTTCTGATCTTTTCCTTATCCTTTATTGATGTATTTTCATCGAAGTTTTCCTCCTCTTGTGGTAGGGTATACGCCAGTTTTAGCAAGAACTCCATACACCTTATCCTTGCGTGCAATGGTGACATTCCACATTCGTAATTCTCCTCGTTTGTAAAATCGTTTAAATTACCAAAGTTCTTCTGACTCTTTTTGCAAATCGGGCATGACAATGTTGAGGTTGTTCCTGTCAGTTCGTTTACGACTTTTCCGTCAACCATGGTCAGGTGGAACTCGTAATTGCATTCAATATATTTTCCTTCTACAATTTGCAGCTTTGTAGGCTTAATCTTGCTTATTTGTCCTTCAATGTCCTTCTCCGTGGTCCTTATGAGTTCTGCCGATTCCCTTGCAAACTGAAACATTATTGGTCGGCAATAATGCACTGATGACGGACGTGGATTTTTCCAGTGTAGGGAAACATCAGATTTTAGCCGCAAAGGAACAACAGATGCCATAAACATATTTCCGTCCGATATTGTAGCGTCATCGGAAGATATCCTTTGCTTATAAACGCTTTGTCCGGATGATCCATCGCAGCCCCATTTGCTGATCAATGTCAGTTTCTCAGGAAGAATTTTCAGAATTTTCTCCAACAACCGTTTTGCTGTATGGCCCATGAGATCCTGCAGATTGGCTTTCACAGAGACTTCCGTAAGCTCCGTATGCAGTGGTCGTGAATATATTTTGGCTTGCGTAATTTGCTTGTATCCTGGTAAAACGTCAGCCCCCTGTCGCATCAAGGATGCCCGTAGTATCTCATATTTTTCTTTGGAAAGTTGTAAGTCCATAAACAAGGCCAAGGTTTCTTCGGAACCATACTTTTTAATGTGTGCGTTTGTGGGCGTGGGAATGCTTTCCTTAATCCTTTTTAGTCGCAGTGGGCTTGCATCAGCAACAGATTTTGTAATCTGCGACCTACTTCTTTCACTATCCTTTGTATATTTAATAGACAGCGCGTCCGATAAATGCTTCGTGGTCAAGTCATTGGTGGCATGGTGGCAAGTTTCCTCTTTCTTGTGAAAATTGAACACTCCTCAATACTTTTTTTTGGCCTTCCTTTTGCTCCTCTGGTTGATGTGGTGGGTTTATCTACTGCCAATATATCCAGGATGGTGTCTTCATTAAGCCAGTCCTCGTATTTGGAGTTGAAGTTCTGAATGGTTCGATTAGATTTCACCCATTTTGCCTTAATATTTGCAAATATCAGATAAAAATTATTTTTTGTAATTTCGCTTCTCTCAATATTTCCGTATAAGCTATCAAGTTCTTCTAAAGCAGCTTCCGTGAAAAACTTTGGTGTGGTTGACCTTCTTAACAGTTCAAATAATTTTAAATTGTTCTACGCCATGTTTTCAGTACTTAAATTGTTTAACTTTCAGTCGTAGACTAATCCAGGCATTATGCTTATTTTGCAATATATAGGCTTATGCTACCATGCCTAAAAATTTACCTGTTCCCTGCATACATATGGATTTAGGCTGAATTATGCAATTTTGATATTATGCTCGTGTCTAAATAAGATTTGTGCCTACCTGGAGGGACCATAAGTCAATATTGTTCTTGACCAGTTGTACTCCAAAGTAATTTTTAAGTGAGGTCCGTACCTGCGAATTTCAATGAGTAGTTTTTTGTGCATCCTGTGTCTGTAACAGAATATTGGGAGTAGACTTTGGCAGAGGCTCACAGGTAGACAACCGACTTAAAATGCAATTTTCAAACTATTTGATCAAACTACTGTCAGTCAAAACATGTAAGGGATGCACGCCATACAATTTCTGCAACCATGTCTTTTTAACCTTTTTTACCTCTAGAAGCCAAACGGGCACGTACGGGCAGATAAAACCTTTTGAATTATGTAAAGAAATAACCAAAGAACATGTTTTGGAAATATGGCAAATATAGAAAAATATAGATTTTTTTATTTTCCGTCAAAGTTGAAAAATAGTGAAAAAACGGATAGTTTTTAAATAGTGATTTACCAGGAGTACAATAGATCACTTTGGTCGCAGTACTTCGAACACCTCTTTATACAATTACCAGGAGAAACACAAAGCAAACAGTTAATTTTTTTTTATCATTATACATTTAATAAATACATCAATCAATACAAACAAAAAATAAGGCGATTCGTTACCCATTTTTCGTGATATTACACCTGAAATCGCAACAAATTGACTAAAAATTGTGTGTTTTTTTGAAAACCGAAAGTCGGTCAACTTTGAACGGTTATATCTTCTAAACCAAAAATGTGATATTATTAAGAGTAGCATATTTGAAATCGTTGAAAAGTTTCCTATAACATGGGTTTATTCAGAACTTCGTCGGCGCACATGAAAATTTTTATTTTTGCAACCTCGTTTGCTCTACGGGCGCCACTGTGCGACGTTCCCATAGTTGGTTAGACTTTGTTCTTCCTTGTAAAAAGTGCGGCAAAATCAAAATCTTGGCTAAATCAATACGTTTTTCCAAAAAGCTGCCAAAAATTTCCTTCTGGGTAAAAATTTTTTTTTTACATTAAATTTGTTTTTGTAAATTACTAAAATTGATGATATTTTTCCAATTATATCACATATATTTTGCAATAAGATTTTCTTTTTTCACTTAATTGAGGAAAAACTTATTTTCACTTGCTATTTTGCTAACGATTAAAATTTCACAAGGTTGCATTACGACTGCGAATATTAGGCCCCGGTATATTTTTTCCTGCAATAATACTCGAAAACACCTTTAATTTGTGTTCTGTTCAAATGGAACATCCCATAAAGTTACGAACATTACTAAGAAAAAATGTTGATAATCATATCAAAATCAAAAGATTTTCGATCAGTTCGAGTTCAAAACTAAAAATTGCTTGAAATAAGGATGCATACTTTATATGCTGTGCATTTAGTTCTGGCACACGTTTTTTTTTTCATGTAAAAAAAAACAAGATTTTTCCAACGATTTTTACATTTCCCATGACAGTCTTGCTGCTTTCGGAGTGAATTTCACGCTTTCGAATTGTACAGCTTTGATAGTTTTGGGAGTTCTAGCCGCGTATGGATGGCCGGTTCATAGATGGTTCATTTTCCCACCAGTATTCCAGGCAGGCAGTAAATTTCTGCCATTCTCCATTCCACATTTTTTTGAGTTATGAGTTTTCAAATGCTGTCAAGGTGCATGCATATTCAGTGTTATTTTAATAATGGGGGCTTTAAATCGTGCATCAAAACTAATGAAAGTACTAGGTATAATATTGATTACATTATTGACCATTTACTATAAACACGTCGATCTAGCAAAGTCCGTCTGATCGCCAGAGCGTCTGTAGAAATCAGGAATACGACCACGAGAATAATACCTCTATTTTGTTTAACACAAAAAATTTCATTGACAATAGTTTTTTACAACGAAGATTGTTTCACAAAAATTTTTTTTTGTTTACTATAAAATTACAACCTTTGGACCAATCTGTTTGAAACTTTCACAGCATCTATCTGCCTAACGGCCTAGCAAAGCATGACGAGAATTACTGGTTAAAGAAAAAAATTTAAAGAAACAATTTCAATTCCCTTGAAACTATTTCTGTTACTATTTTTTTATTTTAATCGAAATATTAAATAATATTGTTTATGTTGCACTTACGTCTTATGCGTACCAACGGTCGGCGAAGGACATTCATTAAATGAGGTTTGTCCACAACAAGCTCAATTTGCGGAGGTGGCGGCAACTGTGAATAAGAACAAATATAATATTTAGTATGACATTTATAAAATAATATACAAGTAGATCATTCTAACTATATGAATCCATCATCAAATATCTATAAATATATAAGTACACATTACAATAAAATTTGGTGCTTCTAGATTTATGCGGATATTATAGAGACTGCAGATTTAATGTAATGTTAATCATCTTCACTATGGGCACGGACTTATATTCTATACCGTTTACATCTAACTTTTTTGACATTTTGTGAAATTTTGTTTCCATAACAATAAACAGCTGATTAAAATAAAACATATAAACTAAAAATACCAAAAATAAACAAAACAATAGGATAATGGATATATGGAAAATTTCAAAAAAGGAACAGATTTTATAATTATATTATGCATCAAGAATGAAAAAAGCAGAAACTGAAATAGAAATTTTGGGAAAAAAAATATAAAAGTTATAACCTTTCAATTACTAAATATTTTTTTATTATAGATTCGTCATTTTTTTTATAATAATTAATATTTTATTTCCTTTTTATTTAACTTGTTTCCTTTTGTTTTTAAATGTTAATTTTTCAGTCACTGCGTTGTAATTTTCTACTACAATATTAAACAAACACAGTAGTATCATTTGGTAGTGCCCAAGTTCGACAAGACTTTGTGAGATTTTGCACAAATCTAGTAACGAGCTAGATTTTACTTTGCATGGGAAATCTAGTAAAAATGAGCTAGATTTCGCTTGAAATCTCGTATATACTAGTTTTTGCTTAGATGTAAACGCACTATTAGAGTATTTTTAATGCAATTGAAAAATGTCCATCAACGGTAAATGCATTCGATATTTACTTACTGTTTTTGTAATGGCATCTATCCACTCGCTAGAATCGAAAATTGTATAAAAATTAAACTGGTAAAGATAATGTATTCGAGATGTAAAAGGCTGCTGCTTACCTAACTTCCTGTTCAGATTTTGCTAACATCCAATAGACTTTGGAACGCTTTCTGCGCGAACCCAAGGCTATCAGCTGGGAAACGCTACAGCCATCGGGTAGGGGTGGACGTCTTGGTATTTGCCCAGTCCAATGGGCTATAGCTAACATTTCAGGTGCTTCTTTCACAAGAATTTTCCCGGATGGCGATGATCGTCCAGGTTCTGTAAACCATGCCATTGTCGAATCATCATGTAAAACTACCCATTCTTCTGACCATCTATTCCAAAGAAGTTGTTCTGTAAGTGAATAGTTAAAATTCCAACATTTAGTTGCTGATTAAAGGACTTGAAAATCAACTTCAGAGAAAACAATTGATTTTTTTTTGTATACCTAAATTTAAAGTAAAACAAATTTCGCCTGAATATTTAATAAAAGTATTAAAAACCTATAACAACAGCTTACAAATCATTAAAACTAATACCCGTATTCTATAACTTAATTTATATAAAAAGAAAACAAACAATGTACATACATCCTCGTATGATTGAAAGAATCAATGTGAAAATTTCTCTAAGGCACTAAATATTAAATATTTATGTGACAACTATAAAACTCACCATGATTCATTGTAAATATTATCATCATCATCATCATCACCTTACAATAATCTTCGTCCTCTTTAGCTTTTGGGTTTGTTTTTTTTTTTTTTTATATTTGGGGAATACACACATATTTTAAATTGCTTGCTTCCCAAAGATAACGTGAACAGTATTGCCACAAAATAAATTTTAATATTACACATAAAATTCGATATTACGCATTTAATTTTTATTCCATCCGAAACAAACATAATTAAAATTTTTAATGATGTATGGTGGAGTTTTTGAAAAAGTATTGTTTAGGAAAGTATTCAGAATTTATAAAGCAAGAATCTTTGTTAACATATGAAAAACATCCTCATATGGAAAAGTCCTCATGAAGTGGACCTTAATTTAGAATCTATGTATGTATGTATCTTTCTACATAAACGTAATCTTTTTTCAACGTTACATACGAGATGGAGTCAACAATTGTTTACAAAAGCGTAACAAAACACATTTTTTTGGGTCGATTATTTTTTTGTTTTTGTTTAGGGATTCCGGCGATTGCACTCCGCAAAGAATGTTTTCGAAAAATGGTCAAAATTGTCTTCTGTTACAGAGTTGACCTCCTCATTCCACTTGAATATTTTTCCGTCCAGCCATTTCTTTAAATATTGAAACAGGAAAAAGTCGTTTGGAGACAAATTTTGAGAATAAGGTGGGTGCGGCAACAATTCGAACCATCAAAGCTTCACAAGTGTGCACAGGTGATGGAAGATCATTTCTTTTTTTTTTTTGGCTAAATGGGATCGTTTTTTCTTCATTTCGTCGCGACATTGACCAATAATGTTGAATAATATTCTGCATTTATTGTATTTTCTTTTTTAAGTAGTCAGTGTAGATAATTCCATAACTTCTTCGCCAAATAATAATAATAATAATAATTCCCGCACTCGAAATTCGAGTGCAAATTCTAGGAAATTTTATTTTTTCATTTAATAAAGACCCTAAAGGTATGCTTCACAATTCAACTCATTTTAATGAAGAAAACAAACTCAACACATTAACGCAAACACATTAACAAATTTAATAAACACACACATAGCATTGTATAAGTTTATGTATGTGTTAGTAGCAACTTTAAACGATCATAACTCAAAAAAAAAAATTCCAGACGATGAAAATCTGTAAATCTGGATAACAGCGAAAAAGAAATACCTTTCAAATGATAAATTTTTTGTAAAAATCGGGGTAAAACTGTGAAACTTACATCGGTCACAAGGAATCGCCTTGCCTATTAATATTATAGATACTATTCTCCATTTATTGTTTTTCCATTTTTCAAGTTGTCAATGTAGATAATATGGTTTCTTCTCTGAGTGGCCCAATAATGATGAATAATCAGCCTAATTCTAAACAAAAATTCCGCATGAAATTTCTCACTTCTCCCTTTCCCCTATTATGAATAAAAATTCCTTCGGAAAAAAATTCGAGGGAAAAAAAGTAGTTATTCTCAATGCACTTGAATTTGGTTTATTCCCTCAAAAAATTTCCCTTGCAAAACAGACGGGAGTTTATATAAAAGTGCTCGCATCATAGCTATGCTATTAATTATACCCTATACCACTATGTGGTTTGGGTATAATGACTTTGTGCTGCTGTTTGTAACAACCAAAAATATTTGACCTAGACCCATCTTTAATTATACCGATCGAATCAGAATCATTTTTTGAGTTGATTTAACAATGTCCGTCCGTCCGTCCGTCCGTCCGTCCGTCCGTCCGTCCGTCTGTGTGTCCATGTAAAGCTTGTAATCAAACTGCAGGTCGCAAATATGAATATATTTTGATGAAATTTAGTATATAAGCTTTTATCGGCCATGGGATGAACGCTATTGAAATTGGTGAGAATCGATCCATGTTCAGACCTAGCCCCCATACAAATTACCCCTATGAAATCGACATAAATTGCCATAAGATCCAAATTGTCATATAGATCTTACTCAAATTGGGTTTATATGCGTTCATTACATCCATTAATGGGTAGTCCAAAAATGATCCCTTTGGCCCCATATAGGGCTGCTTCCCGATCTTCACTAAATCTATTAAAAAACAAAAATATTGCACTGATTCTTCTCAGATTTGGTTTGTATATATTTTTGCAAAATACAAGAGACTTTTCCAAACATGATCAGGATCGGTCCATTTTTGGACCTAGTCCCCATATAGATATAGCATCCGATATGGACTTTTTCATATCTGCAGCCAAAAAAATTAATAAAAATCCCACTCAAATTTGGTTTTTGCTTATTTTCTATGTCCAGTTAGTTGGGCCTAAGAGATAGGGTTTCTAAACGCATGGTATAGGGTATCGTATAGTCGGTCTAGACCGACTATAATTTTCTTACTTGTTTTTTATTTACTTTTTCTTTAAAATAAATTTATTTTCGTTTGTAGAAAATTAACTGTTAATAAGTAAAACAACTGGCTTCGAAATTCGATGATGCCACTTATTAATTTTTTTGTTCACGCGGAATTTATAATTGGCGGATTTTTTTCTCCAGAAAAGTATTTTCCGTGAGAAAGAAATTCCTTGAGAATATTCGTAATTGGGATGAATATTCTCCATTTATTGTTGTTCATTTTTTTCTAGTAGTCAATAAGATAATTCCATGATTTCTTGATTTCTTGGCTTAGTTGGCTCATTAATTATGAATAATATTCTCCATTTATTGTTTTTCATTTTTTTCTAGTAGTCAATGTGGATAATTCCATGTTTTCTTTTCTTAATAACGATTAATAATATTATAGTTTTTCCTTTTTTTATTAGTCAATGTACATAATTCCACGATTGCTTAATTTCTTCGCTTAGTTGGCGCAATAATTATGGATGATATTCTCCATTTTTAACTTTTCCTTTTTGTTAAGTATTCTAATTTGGCCAAATAACGATGAATAATACTCTTCAAGCTGATGAAATCAGTATTATTATATGTTAAGAATTGAGTCCCTGCATAACACAAAGCAACAGCCATTTTGGGGGGTGAGAAATTCCTAGTCAGGGTTAAAGTACTGGGCCAATATTGTACAACCTGCAAAGGGTTTAGAGTTCTCAGGCCATAACCTTTTGATAACCTTTTAAAATTTTTCCTTATCTTGATATCTGTTTGCTTAGTTTTTCAGTTTTAATGTTTTTTAATGTCTCTAAATTTATGGTTAGTTACAGTATACTCCGGTGGGGAACGACTTTAATTTTCTTACTTGTTTTTGGCTGTGTTTACAGAATGCTAGATATTTACATACAAACTTGTAAACATTTTTTCGTAAACATACTTTAGTTGTCTAAATTTAAAATTACACACAAACACTTTGTTTGTATTACTCATGAAGTGGCAACACTGCTCGTAAGTCTCTCTAACTGTCAAATACATTTTATGACGACTTCATGTGTAAGTGCTTGATTATTTGTGTATGTAAGTAGATTGTATGAGGATGTTATGCTGCTTTGTCTGTTTTTGTTTCCTTTTTTTTTTTTTTTTTTTGAAAAGATGAATATGAGAATTATTTTCATATACGAAAATATGATCCACGTATACGTGGGTCGGCCTAAAAATATATAGAAAGCTTAAAATTTGTATATAAACAAAAATTCTCAATTTCATAAAGAGAGATATGCACAAAAGCACGGGAAAGCGAAATACCATATTCTGCTCAAAAATAAACGTCAGCTGTTAAATGAAAAAAATTTTTTTTTTCTGAATTTTGAAAAAAAAAAAAAAAATAGTTTTTAGATTAGATTTCAGAAATTTTTTTTTATTTTCAGAATTGATGCAAAAAAACTTTTTGTATCAAAAGAAATCTTAAAACAAAAAAATGAAAACATATTTTATACTTTTAATAACTTTAATTTATTAACATAAACATAAAACAGTTGACTTGTTCTAACAGCTGATATTTTCACAATTTATGTTCTGGGAAGGAGAGAAATGTATCTACACTCACAAGAGCGCTCTCATTTACCTAATTTTCGATTACAGGAACGCTTTCGAGTACGTTTGTGTAAGCTTGGGCACAACTTAAGTTACAGTAAATGGCGAACATTGTTGATTCGGACACTTAAGGGCGAATATGTGTGTTTTACATTATAGTGTTATGAAGTAACATGTAAGTGCGTACTTAAGGCCTCGTTAGCCAACAGTTGATGTAATGTAACCATACCGTAAATGAAACTTAGGGATTTAGTACAATAATAGAACACAACTAGTATGAGCGTTAAATTCGACTATGACGAATCTTTCAAACACTCCACCTAGATTTATATTAATATCTGGACTGATATTGCATATCCTAGTGACCATATGCACGTGCCTACTAGTGCCAATAGACAAGCCTCAACACTCGACCTTTTCTTAACTAATTTACCTGGTATATTGTCTCCTGCAGAAGTGTTAAATGACTTAAGCTCCGACCACTTGCCAGTAAAAATCATTTTAAATAGTTCATATCATAACACAACAACTTTCAACTACGATTTTGCAAATGCTAATTGGACTTGCTTTTCAAGATTCCTAAATAGACACCTTAATTTGCCATGTATCAGCAATATCACTAGCGGCGAACATATTGATAATCTTATATCTAATTTCAAACAAGTTTTAAATAATGCCATTGATTGTTGTGTTCCCAAGAGAAATAATTCACACACGAATAAAGCTCTACCTTATTACGTAAGAAATATGATTCAACAAAGAAATAGCTTCAGACGAGACTGGCAACGTTATAGGGATATAAATGACCAGTATCAAATGAAAATATTGAACCAAAGAATCCGTGAAGAAATTGAAAAGTTTAGAAATAAGTCCTGGGATTATATTCTATCCACACTGGATAAAGGCTTTCCCCCATTTTGGAATTTAACCCAAATTTTAAGGGAAAAGTCCAGAAGTATTCCAATTCTAAAACTAAACGGTAATCGTTATACCACCAACCAAGAAAGAAGTGTAATTTTGGCTCAAACATTTCTTTTAAATCATTCTACTTCAGTTCATATTGGAAACCCTGTTACAAATTTCCTAGTGGATAACACTTTTGAATCCTGTCGATTATTGAATGTAAACCATTCGGATGAATTTTCGACAAATACTTCAGAAATTTCTGACATAATTAGGGAATTTAAAAATAAGAAAGCGCCAGGAATCGATGGTATTAATAATCGATGTTTAAAGGCACTTCCCCACAAAGGTATTAAATTTTTAACAGTTAATATGAATTCTTCTCTGTTATTTTCCGAAAGAATTCAAAGACTAAAGTCATCCCCATCAAAAAGCCAAAAAAAAAGCTCCAGATTGTCCCTCTTCATACCGACCAATAAGCCTATTATGCTCGATTAGTAAAATTCTTGGGAAAATCATTAAGGGCAAACTATAAAATTATTCAACCTCAACAGTTGGGTTTTCGCAGAGAACACAATACTGCACATCCATTAATAAGAACTAGCAGATTCCAGCCCTCGAAATTCGAGTGCAATTTCTAGGCAGCTTTATTTTTCAACTTAGCCAATTCACAAACCAACACTTTTATGGTTTATTATTATTGTGAATGAAGATAACAAACTCATTAACAAACACATTAACAAATTTAATAAAACACGAATAGCATATGTATAATTTTATGTATGTGTTAGTAGCAACTTTAAGTGTAATTTACTCAAAATAGAGGAAAAAATTTTAAAATCTGTAAATCTGCAAAACGGCTTAAAAAAATACCTTTCAAATAATATAAGTTTGGTCAAAATTGGGATAGAACGGTAGAACAAAACATCAGTCACAAGAGATCGCCTAGCCTATTAATATTATAGATAAGGAAATTAGTTACAGAAAACTTCAATCACCAAAAATCAACACGCATGGTTCTACTAGATGTTGAAGCGGTCTTTGACTCAGTATGGGCTGAAGGTCTTGTTTTTAAAATGATAAATTTTAATTTTCCCACACAGCTTATTAAGATAATTCATAGTTTTCTCTCCCTTCGCACTTTTAAAGTTTATATTGGCGGGTTGTCCGCAAGGTTCCTGTTTGTCTCCAATTCTTTATAACTTATATACAGCTGACTTTCTCGAACTAGATTACTGTACTGATGAAACAGCCGTTCTCAGCTCCGAAATAATGTATGCTGATATAACAACTAATCTTCAAAGAGCATTAACTGAATTACAAGCATATTTTAACAAATGGGAGATATTATTAAACTCAGACAAAACTCAGGCGATATATTTCACTAGGAAACGCAAAGATTGTTTTCTACCAAAAGCCAATATTATATTCGACAACAATTCCATCCAGTGGGAGCAAAAAGTTAAATATCCCAAAATGAAGTTCAAAGACCGCATACCGTATATAACAGACAAGGTTAACATGCTAACACGAATTCTATATCCATTTATAAATAGGAATTCTATACTAAAGTTAAATTTCCATGCTGTCATATTTTATGCAGCTCCTGTTTGGTCTACAAGTGCGAGTTGTCATTTACAAAAATTGCAAACATCGCAAAATAAATTACTGAAATTAATTTATAATCTTCCATGGTTTTTTTCGACTGAGCGACTCCATACGCTTGCTGGTATAGAATTAGTTAAAGAGAAAATTAGTAGAATTACTGAAAATTTTAATACCAGATGCCTGAATTCTGGTTATGATCATATTAATGAGCTCGCTTATCGTATATAATTAAGTAGGATAAGTAGTTTTAAGTAGTTTTGACAAAAAATTATTAAATAGGTTTTTGTAAATTTTTCACTTCAACTAAATATATATATATATATATATATATATATATATATATATATATATATATATATATATAAAAATAAATATAAAGTAATTACATCAACTCTTTAAAATGTTTATTAAATTTAGTAAAAATATAAATATTATAAAAGTTAACAATAAAAATTGAAATTGAAAAAATAATATCTGCACTAACTGAAAAAGTAAACTTAATTTTAGATAAAATGATAGAAAGATAAACTTAATTTTAAATTATTACAACAAACACTCTAAATTTTTATGTTGTGAATGAACGTAATTTCCATAGACAGACAGGCAGGCAGAGAGAAAGACGGAAGGATGGACTTCGCTATATAGACTCGAGTTGTTAAAAGGATCAAGAATATATATACCTTATTTTAGTAGCAAATACATTTTGCGATGCGTTACAACAAAATGACAATGTGATATATACCATATGCACATTTTACACAGCAAAATGCCAAATTGATAATCTGTTCACAAATGTCACGTACAAACTTAGCAAAATTTTGTTTCAAACAGATTATGCCAATCAGATTACGAGGCATTTTAATTCGGTAATAGTCTCTTCTATACAACAACATCGATCAGCTGGTTCGTTAAGTAACGGTTACGGTACATTTAGCTCGGCTAACCAGGCCTTTATAAGTACTCTTTGGTGTTGTATTCATTTCGCAGCGTATATTAATAAATGTTGGAACTTTTTAATCACATTTTCTAACGATGTTGAGTTTATAATTGTCTCTATGTTTTGTTTTCTTTTTGTTAAATTTAAAATTCTTTTATACAAAAAATTAATTAAAAAATTAAAAAATTAATTGTTTTTTATGCAGACTTCCTCTGCACAATAAAAATATTCAAAAATAATAGTTAAATGTTCATGAAATTTTAGTTCATTCCACGTTTACGAGTATTACGAGTATTTTTGTTGTAGTTTTGCTTGTCTTATATGATTTTACTGGTACATATGTACACACACACACACAAACATAGCTTTTGCCGTACAAGTGTGAAGTGCACTTCTGCTGATTTGGCACATTATTTCAATGTGTTTCAACTCTCGTACATATCAGTAGGAAATGGCAAAGTAGGGGGTTTGATAGTTAATCTCGGGTGTTTACCAAAAAGAAAGAGTCATCTAAATCAAAGCATTTTTTAAAGTTTTTTCTTCCATTATTTATTTAGTTTTTTGTTTCAACTTTTTTATACCCTATACCACTATGTGGTTTGGGTATAATGACTTTGTGCTGCTGTTTGTAACAACCAAAAATATTTAACCTAGACCCATCTTTAATTATACCGATCGAATCAGAATCACTTTCTGAGTTGATTTAACAATGTCCGTCCGTCCGTCCGTCCGTCCGTCTGTGTGTCCATGTAAAGCTTGTAATCAAACTGCAGGTCGCAAATATGAATATATTTTGATGAAATTTGGTATATAAGCTTTTATCGGCCATGGGATGAACGCTATTGAAATTGGTGAGAATCGGTCCATGTTCAGACCTAGCCCCCATACAAATTACCCATATGAAATCGACATAAATTGCCATAAGATCCAAATTGTCATATAGATCTTACTCAAATTGGGTTTGTATGCGTTCATTACATCCACTAATGAATAGTCCAAAAATGATCCCTTTGACCCCATATAGAGCTGCTTCCCGATCTTCACTTAAATCTATTAAAAAACAAAAATATTGCACTAATTCTTCTCAAATTTTGTTTGTACATATTTTTGCAAAATACAAGAGACTTTACCAAACATGATCAGGATCGGTCCATTTTTGGACCTAGTCCCTTTATAGATATAGCATCTGATATGAACTTTTTCATATCTGCAGCCAAAAAAATTAATAAAAATCCCGCTCAAATTTGGTTTTTGCTTATTTTCAATGTCCAGTTAGTTGGGCCTAAGAGATAGGGTTTCTAAACGCATGGTATAGGGTATCGTATAGTCGGTCTAGACCGACTATAATTTTCTTACTTGTTTCTAGATGTGATTTTTCAAACGTCAAATTAAGTCCCCTACTAATGAAAATATCATAAAGTTGATTTGTTGGATTTCATACAAATCTCGGCCATTTGTATGGAGATTTTAATCGAAATCTTATTTTTCGAGATTTTAAAACAAAAGTAAACGCTCTACAGTGTGGTTCATATAAGTTTTGTATTTTGATTTTGCTATAAACAAAAAACCCAATTTTTTTTATTCGGGTTTTTTTTTATTCGAAAATACAATTTTTGCGGTTAATTATTGCATACTATTTCAACCAAATGACTTCCGCGGTTGTCCTTGCAGCAGCCCATACGATCAACTCAAAACCTGACTGCACTAATATCTTATTTGTCAGCGTCTTAATCGACGCCGGGTGATTAACAGCTTCCAACAAATAATAGTCCAACGGGAACAAATCACACCTGCGCGGTGGGCAATCTACATCGCCAAAACCGCTAATAACGTTATTTTCAAACTTGCCACGCAAAAGTTCCATAGTTTCACGGTTTGTGTGGCACGCCATCCTGTTGAAAACAAATATTTTCCAGAATATTTTCCATATTTTCGAAAATGTGCCATCAATAATCAGATATCATTGTTTTTCCCTTCCGCATGTTTGAAGAAAAATTTCCCAAAAAACCACACCAAACAGCAGATCATTCAGGGTGCATTGGCATTTTAGAAGTTATGCGTGGATTTTCTGTGCCCAGATGCTACAATTTGCTATATTTTGCTTGTTGATAAGCTTCGTGAGAAGAGATAATATTTCGGTAAAATGCTCAAGCGTAAATCGAATCATTTCGTAGACCACATATCTTTAATATTAATTGGCTAGACGATTTCTTGTGACCGATGTTTTGTTCTACCGTTTTATACCGATTTTGACCAAACGTATATTATTTTAAAGGTATATCTTTTTAGCCGTTTTGCAGATTTACAGATTTATGTGTGTGCTTATTAAATTTGTTAAGGTGTTTGTTAATCAGTTTGTTATCTTCATTCACAATAATAATAAAACATAAAAGTGTTGGTTTGTGAATTGGCTAAGTTGAAAAATAAAGCTACCTAGAAAATGCACTCGAATTTCGAGCGCTGGAATATGCTATATATGTATATATTAAACTAACTTCTTGCCATAATACAGCTGATATTGGTGTAGTCATACTCAAAATAAACAATAGTTCAAAATGATAGAGGCAACATCCTGTATAAAAGTTATACTGCGCATACTTTATTACTGTATTACGAGAGGTAGTTAATGAGACCATACATGTAAGGGGCTCTAGGAATTTAAAAAAAATTAGGTTTATATAAAATCTCAACTTGCAGAAGACGACTGGCAAATTTTTAGGCAGATCTCTCATTAAGCTTTTTGAAAACAATCGATTGATTGAGACAGCTTTGGGAAAATGCAAAAAATGTATTTCTAAAGAAATCAAAGATTAGTTAGAAGAATTCGATGGCACATGTGCACTAGTGTTAGTCATTTTTTTTTTCAAAGAAGGCTCTCGCAGTATGAGGTAGGGCATGGAAAACTATGAAGAACTGCATGCTTAGTTTTTGGAAATGGTGAAAAAACCTTCCCCGTAAAATGCATTTACTTTTGCTCGAAACCGATTTTTTTATTTTCAATTTTTTGTGATTTCTAGCAAAAGTATATGCATTTTACGGAGAATGTTTTTTCACCATTTCAAAAAAATAAACATGCAGTTCTTAAAGGTTTTCCATGCCCTACATCATATTGCGAGAGCAATTCGATATTCGACAAAAGTCAAAAAAGTGACTAACCCTAATGTGCACACGTGGCCACACATCAACAAATAATGAACCTCGGACGTCCAGTTGAGGCAGTTACTTTGGAAATTATCGATTAAATTCACGATACAGTTTTGAGTGACCGACGAATTAAAGTGTCAATTTTACACGACAAATTGTACGTGAAAAAGGTATCGGCAAGATGGGTGCCGGTTTGCCCACAATCGAAAATAAACACAATCGTTTGATGGATTCTGCAGCTGGTTAAAGCTTTTCCATCGTTATCCTGATGAATTTCTTCACGGACGCATTTGTTGATGGAACAGGCGAATAAATGACTTTTAACAGGTGAATCCGCCCCTAAAAAAGCAAAGACACTAAAATCGGTTTGTAAGGTTATGGTCACGGTTTTTTGAGATATGCAATATCTTCATTGACTACTTGAAAACTTAAACTTTACTTTTTTCGCCAGTATTATGTTTTTTGTTTTATTTTTTTTTATCAAATTATCTGTATGAAATATATTAGTTATTATGTTTAATGGCAACCCTGTTCATTTGTTAGAGTGATTTAAATGGGTGACGAAATACAAGTACGTGCTAAAATAAATTAAATATTTTCAACAAAATCCAGCTTGGTTATACAAAAAGTAGTCCAAAGAATTGTGCAAAGTTAGTTGAAGAGCACACAGAATGTGTCCCAAAATATGGAGATTTAAAACGGATTTTAACGAAAGGGTTTCCGGAGAAGGTCCATAAGTTCATGAGTAGTGATTAGAACTATAAAATTTATCATTTTTTTGTGAGCTTTAATATAATTTCAGGAAACCATTACATATTATGTATGTTAGGTTTTTTCGATCTCACTCCTTATTATTCATTCAATAAAGCGAAGAAATCAAGAAAAAACTAATCTTCCATCAAGATAATGCTCGGCTGCACTCTTGTGTAGTTTCGATGTTAAAAATACAAGAATTGCGATTCGAATTGTTGCCGCATTCACCTTATTTTCCAATTTTGGCTCCTATCGACTTTTTCCAGTTTTCAAATCTATAATATTAATAGGCTAGGCGATTCCTTGTGACCGATGTTTTGTTCTACCGTTTTATCCCGATTATGACCGATTATTTGAAAGGTATTATTATTAGCGGTTTTGCAGATTTGCAGATTTTTAAATTTTTTCCTTTATTTTGAGTAAATTGCATTTAAAGTTGTTACTAATACAGACATAAAATTATACAATGCTATGTGTGTGTTTATTAAATTTGTTAATGTGTTTGTAACAAAAATGAGTTTGTTTTTTTGTGTTGATTTGTGAATTGGCTATAATTGATTAGCATACTTTTAGGGTCGTTATTTAATGAAAAAATAAAATTTCCTAGAATTTGCTCTCAAATTTCGAGGGCTGGAAACTGCTAGTTTAAAATAATGACTCATCTCTGCAACAGAACATGTTTCGAGGACCTTTAGAAATATTTTATTGTGGAGGGCTTAAATAATCTAACCCATAAAAACAAAGTTTTTATTAAAACTCTTTTTTCCCTTATGCATATGAGTTTTGAATCTCTCCGTGCCTGTGCGTGACTTTGCGTGAGTATTTTAAAATTAATCTTTGATCACAACATGTCTATGAACAAAGTTTCAGATTGATCGGATGAGGGGAAGTGAGGTTTCAATCTCTCCGTCACTGTGTTTGACTATGCAACACTGTGCGTGACAATTTCAAAGTTAATCTTTTTTCACGGCAAGCCTATCGACCAAGTTTCAGATCGATCGGACAAGGGGAATTGGGGTTTAAAGCACTCCGTGACTGTGCGTGACTATGCGTGACTGCCCCAAAATTAATCTATAGTCACAACAAGACTATGCGCCAAGTTTCAGAGCAATTGGATGAGGGGAGTGGGGTTTCCCTGTGGCAGACAGACAGGCAGACAGAGAGTATGAGTTAAAAGAAAGAGTTTAAAAAGTTGGAAAATCGCAATAAAAAATATGATTTACCATTTTTTTTTTTTTTTTAAAGACACTTATTGAATCACTCTCGTACATTGTAAAAGGATAATGGTTAAATTAATATTAATAATATTATTTAAGTAATCGGATTTAAGAGCAGACTTCAATAATGTGGTTTTATGAAACTCAAATGTAGTTTTTAGAAATTCATACTCACTTTTATAACGCAACAAATATCCTCCTTTTACTTGTTTACCAACATTACCTGAAACAAAAACAAACAAAAAAATAAATAATTGAATTAGAATGATAATCAAATCACATTAGTAATATTTAATTATATGTTACATTAATGTAAAATTGTAAAACTTTAAATCGGTTCAGAAACACAATAATTGACGGTTTATCAACGAAAAGCTATACGAGATAATTGTTTTTAAGACACTGGGAAAAAAATGAATAAATACTTAAAGAAATCTCTGAAATTTATGTTTTAAATATTTAAATTTTAACAAGCAAATTTTACAAGTTTCATTACCTTTCGTTTCATAAATTTAGTCCATAAATTTATAAAAAAAAATAATAATTAAATTATGCAGAAATTAATCTTTGTACTTCAACGTAATTAGAGTTCAGTGTGGAAAAAAATGTCATGTTTGGTAGATGATGGATGGTGAAGGATGACAGTTTATGTATTTATGGTATCTGCATTCCTAACTACACTACACAATGAGAAGCTGTATCAGTAAGAAATGTATGCAGATATACAGTGAGTGGCAATATATTGGAAACTTTTAACGAAATATATTTTTGACGACTCAATAACAAAAAAATTGGATCATAAAATTAAAAATCTTTTTTTACTAATTTAAAAATTTGAATAGCTCAACTCCAGAAAAAATAATACCATTTAAAAGTATTATTTAAAAGTATTATTTTTTATGCTGTTTGCAAAATATTGGAAACCTTTACTATACCAAATGTTATATTAGATCATCCGAGTTTGTATTTGTGGAAAAATAAATGGGTACATTAATTATTGTAAGCGAAATCGGTTCCATTAGTCATTTCTTTACCCTCTCATTCCGTTTGTAATGCATCGAAACATGAATTTGCGATATATTCTTGATCCTTATAACAACTCGAGTCGATATAGCGATGTCCGTCCGTCCATCTGTCTGTCTGTTGAAATCACGCTCATTCACAAAATAAACCATTTACCTGGGTAAATTGTTTCTTACTATTTCGTGCAGGTTGAAATTTAAAATGGAGTAAATCGGGCACCATTGTGCCGAGATATGACCTAAAATATGGATAGACCTCTAAAATATGTTAATTCAAGGTGTTTATTGTAACTAGCCTAACCCAGCACTCGAAGCTCGAGTGCAAATTTTAGGAAATTTTATTTTTTCTTTAAATTTTGTTTCTTTCAATGTTTTTTAAAATCTATATATATAATAAATGTATGATAATAAATAATTTTAATAAGAGCATAAAGGTATGCTAATCAATTTTAGGCAATTCAACACAGGGCATGTGATATACAATTATAATGAAATTCTATGAAGTGTAAATTGGCCAAAAATTTATTGGTATATCTTTAGGCTCTTAAAAAATTATCTATTAGTAATATTTTATTTTATTTAATTTAATATATTTTTATCTATGCAAGCTGTACAATAATATACTGGAAAGTGGCGTTTTTCCTCAAGATTGGAAGACGGCAATTTTTACACCAATTTCTAAACCCGGTAAAGATCCTAATCGCTTAGAGGGATATCGTCCAATATCTTTACTTCCAGTTCTTTCCAAAATTTTAGAAAAAATTTTGGCCAGAAGATTCTGGAAGCCCATTTTTTTAATATTTCAAAGATACAGCACGCTTTCATACCGAGACATGGCGTTCACAGTATATGCAATCAGATGGAGGAAACACTACGAAATAACTTAAAAAAACGTGCTCACAGTCTGATCACATCTGAGGACATAGAAAAGGCCTTCGATAAAGTTGTGTTAACTTTTATAATATTGGAAATGAATAAATGGGGTATTCCTCGAAACATTTTAGAGCTTATAAAATCTTTTCTTGAAAAACGTAAAATTACTGTCAAGGTGGATGGATATTTTTCATCAACATTTAATTTGGACAATGGTGTGCCACAGGGATCACCTTTATCCGTAGTTTTATACACAGCTTATGCTAATTCCCTTGCGAAGGCTATTGAAAATATTCCCGAAGTGGATTTCGTTGGTATTTATGCGGATAACATTTTTGCAATCACTTCGGGTTGCCACAGTGAAGTGAGTTTAATTCTGAATGGGCGGTTAGCAGAGGTGCAGTAATACCAGCTGAAAAAACTGAAATTCTACATGTCTGTAGAAAGAGGACATGCACCAACAACAACGCCATTAACATCAGAAATGTAGAAATAGAAATCACTAACCAAATGAGAGTATTGGGCATTTCTTTCACAAAAAATTTATTATGGAACGTTCATGTAAAATATTTATCTACTAAATTGAGCAAAATAAACAACCTCCTAAAGCTAATATGCTCTCGTAATAAAGGTTCCCATTTTGATACAGCACTTGAAATTTGTCGGTCTTTGTTCACTGGTGTTTTGCTACATGGAATAACAATTTATGGGTGGACTTCAAAGAAAAACATTAAAAAATTAGACACTGCCATTAATAACTGTTATAGAACTGCAACTGGCCTATTAAGATCAAACCCATTGGAACTGCTTAGAAACGAGGCTGGATACAGAGACTTTCAGTTCATTTTGGAAACAAGAGCAATCAGTATGGCGTCTAAATCAATTACAATTTGTGGAATCATCTTTATCCGCAGAACATTGAAGCAGCATCTGCCATTGCAGAAATCATCATGTTATTAAGAAAATACAACATAGCCTTGCCTACAAAAGCTACCACTTTCGCTAAGACGGTGGGTTTAAGCATTCACAAAAAAATAAAATCAACCAAAGTATATTCAAGAAAATTCTGCAACAGAAGATAAATTGTTTTGATCCTGAAAAGATAATTTACACAGATGGTTCCTTTAATAATGGTATAACATCATATTCAATTGTTGAACAAATAAATCCATTGCAATTTGACACTTTTGTGGAAGCTCGTATACCTGACCATGTGGGAGTCTTTTCGGCTGAATTAGGGGCCTTTGGGGCAGCAATTAAGTATGCGGTCCAAGAGAAGGTCAAAACCATAATTTGCATGGACAGTCTTAGTGCAACTAAGGCTCTAACCAAAAATGACAACGCACAGTGGACCATTTGACGAGAAGGCGGTCAAAAATCTATAACTTTTGATTGGATTGGAATTTTGATATGCGGTTTTTTTATTTGGTAGGTGAGACTTTAGCCTTTAAGTTTTGCTATAAAACTTAATTCTCGACCGAAAATAAAAAAAGTTGCGGAGGGTTTAAAATACATTTTCATTTGTAGTTGAGTTGTAGTACAAAAGTGAAGTGTTAAAAGGTAAAAAAAAGGTTTTTTTTAATACGTCTTATTTTTCAGTTAATTTTACAACTAATATTTTTAACAATTTTTTAAGTTAATTTTTTCAGAAAATGCCAAACTTTAAACTAAACTAAACTAAACTTTTTAGTCCTAATGTGCACAAGGGCCAAAGGTTGTTTTTTTTTTTTTTTTTGAAAGATCCCGAGTTAAAATATAATTTATTAAGCAGCGAACGTAAAAGTCCTTATATTGGTTCAAGATAGAGAAGTATCAATGAAAAACTCGTATGTTTTTGCTTTAGTTACATTTTTTTTATTGTCTTTTTAAATATTTCGATATCAATTTTTATGGTAAATTTATGAAATATAACAATTTTTTTTGTAAATTTACAAAATATATAAATTTTTAAGTCAAGAAAATTTTTTAACTATTTATTGTTAGTGTAATGAAAAAGTACTTTAAATCAACCAATTTTAGTAAAAAAATTTCTTCTAAATAGCCTTGATTTTCATCTTCTAGAAGTTGTTTAGCTTCTTCGTCTAATTCAATAGAGGTAGTTTTCCATTTTTGACGAAAGTTGGACATATATGGATCTGAAGTGCACAACAAAATAGTGATAAGGTCTTCATTAGTACAACATCTGGACATTTTCCTTGTGATGTGCTCGCGAAAGAATCTATAGTCTTTGTTCCTTTTTTCTTGCGCTTCTTCAGATAGATCTCCTATTGGTAGCATATTGTTTTGAATTATTTGTTCCCCATGGTACAACATTTTATGAACTGTGGATGGCATATATCTCCAAGAGTATTTTTCATTATAAAGTATATCTGTGTTATTGGCGTACTCTCCAAATTTTTTTGCATTTATCTTTCTGCTGAACTTGTAATATGATTTTGAATCGTCTTATTAATTCATGATCTACACCTGTGATAGATGCTGCAGTTTCCGGATCGGAAAAAAATCTCCTTGCAGTATTTCCATCATTTGTGTTTCCTTCCCCTTGTTTTTGTTGGTCGATTACGAGGCCTAGCTGTAGATATTTTTGTTGAATTTGTTTTTTTTTTTGCTTTCTTTTTTCTTCATTTTCCTTGTTTTTTCTCACTCTTTCGCCTAACGGACCAAATTCCAAATCATAACCCAATTTAAGAATATGCTCCATGAAACGTATTCTAGCATGAAGAGGGGACATTCCAAATTCGTAGGCTTCCTTAAAACTATCGTCTTCTGGTGGGGGTTGGCTTAATTGACTTGATGTCTTTTGGCATATAATGCAGCTTGATGTTGACTTTGTTCCAGTTAAACCTTGTGCAACTTTTCCATCAATCATTGTGAGACACATTTTAAAATGTACTTCAATGTCTTGGTCATCAAATTTAAATATTACTGGTTGAAGTTCCTTAATTTGATCTTTTATTTTTTGAACTTCTTCAGTTATGACATCTTTGGTTTCCTTTTTGAATGCAAATTTTATTGGTCTACAATACTTTGTTGAAGAAGGAATTTCATTTTTCCATATATCAATTTCTGTTGCTCTACTAGTTGACGGCTCTAAGACGCTATACCTTTTTGTTAAGCGCAATGGAACGAAAGATACCATAAATAAATTAGCATCTGATGAATTTTCGGCATTAAATTGCTTGTATTGTTTCTGACCAGAGGATCCATCACATCCCCATTTAGAAATTAAAGTAATGCTGCCATTACCAATTTTTTTTAAATGATCAGTATCAAGCGTATTTAGCAATCGTTCTGCAGTATGTTCAAGGAGATCTTGCAATTTTGTTTCTGCTGATGTTGAAGTGACACTAATAGCAGATTATGAAGGTAAGCATTCTTTTTTGGCAGAAAATAAATCTCGATACTCTGGAAAAATCCCGCAATACCTTATATTGATTTTTGCTCAATTTCAAATCAAAAAATAGGGCGAACGCTTCTTCCGGCGTAAATTTCTTATCTTCAATTGGTTTAGGAATGCTTTTCAAAATCCTCTTTGTGCGCCTTGGGCTCGCTTCTACTATTTTTTTATTTTAATTTTTTTTTATTTTGGGTTGGTTGAATTTGGTGCAATAATGAATCCTTAATAATTCTTTGAGAAATTTCTTCATTGATATTCTCCAGCTTGCGCCTTTGAGATCTTTCACTACATCCGTCAATTGGTTTTGCTGGTCGACCCTTTTTTCCACTTTCGTTGGCAGTTGTAGATGCACTCTCAAAAATAAGTTCCTTTATTAACCAGTCTTGGTAACGTTTGTACATCTTTGCTTTGCTATGAGAGCATTCAATGTACCGTCTTTTCAAATTCGATGCAAAATTAGTAAATTTTCCTTTGTGCATTTCAATGTCTTCTAGGTTACAATTCTTAAAGAAATCGTTGCTCACTATGTGCAAAATTACATCGTCTACATCATTTCGTTGAAAATAAATATCTGCCAGATCTCTGTAACAGTACTTAGCCATTGCACAAATTGTAATGAATAATAATTGTGGAAACATTATTATAAATACTCTTTCTTGCAATTATGTAAAATAAAAATTTTTATCTTTTATTACCACTTTTAGAAGCATAAAAACCCACACCCTAACCCCTTTTAAAAGGTGAAGCATACCTGCTCATATCTTAAAGGGCTATGTCGCAATAGTTTTTTTTTTTTACCATTTACCTGTTATTTAAATTGTTTCCCATTTTGTCAGGTATTTAAACTATATAACTCTAATTCAGACTATTAATGTTTTTGAAAGATACCTATGTAAATGTACCTGTAACAATTAAGCGCATTATATCTCAACCCCTTTTTATAAGTATATAACAACTCCTGACAACTCTACCGATACGCAAAAAATACACCGCGGTGCACCGGTACGACCAACTTTTGTATTCATAACACTCAGACGGACGGACGGACATCGTTTAATCGACTCAGAAAGTGTTTTTGAGTCGATCCATATAATAAAAGATGGATAAAGGTCCAATATTTATGGCAGTTACAAACATCACCTCAAACTTAATATATCCTAACCACATAGTGGACAACTTTTGTATTCATAAATTTTGCAGAAAGTATCTAACCTTGGGTCAGAAAAATTGTTCTGGTGCACACGGGCGGAAACTGGCGGGTGTAAAATGGGGTATAGGAGTATAGGGGAAGGTTCGGACTATAGAAGAGTGAAGAGTGTTTTTTCTGACTGCTTTTGACAGGAGTTATGCTCTATTAAGTAGGAGATATTCGGAAAATTTGGACCTTTTTTAAAATTTTTTTTTTTTTAATTTCGGAATGACTCAGTCATTTTACAATTTTAACATTAATAGTATGGAAGCCACAAAATTATACAAAATTTATTTCATTTCAAAATCTTTAAATCAAAAAAGTTGCAGTCATTCAAAAATAAAAATTTACAAAGAAATTTTTAATTTTAGCAAAATACTGAGAAAGCCCATTTTCGAAGACCTTGTTCGCTGTGATATAGTTGAGATAGAGTCGCATTATACTTAAAAAGGGCAAATTGTAAACTTTTGCAAATATTTTTTACAACCCAGGTAAATGTAAAACCCAAGTGGAGGGTATCAAATATTTGGCATAGTTGAATTTAACAATCTTAATTGTTTTAATTGTTTTCCGCTAGATAGGACCTTTTTCTCTTTAAACGCCAGTTCTAAAAGTTCTGAAATGAAATTGATATTGATATTCAATTAACCTTAGTTTTATTCCAAGTAGCCCTCTGGCATTAGTGCTTTTACTAGTCCCTGAACAAGTATTTTCTAACAAGTGTGTTATTCACAAGTTCACGAACTAGAACATTGTGGAATAAGTAAGTTCGACCATATCCTACTTGGATGCTATCTATGTATACATAGCCTATTTCCACTAAAAACAACAGTATAAAATAACATAGTTTACAACAACAGCAACTACAAAAATGTTGAACAATCAACTTGTTCAAGGTAATTCCATTTGCCACAATTGCTTTTGAAGATGATGCACAACAAGAAGAAGCACAATAAACTGTTACGACTGCAAGAAACAAGCGCAGAGATAAAAATGACAAAGAAAACTATTGTACATGAATTGCTGGATGGTTGAACGGATAAGAATGAATAGGGGACCGAACAACGGAAGTAAAATTAAAAAAAAACAAGAAAAAATAGGTTACAGTAGCTCACAAAATCATTGTTTTAAATCAATTTTTACAGATTTATTGAATTCGTCGCATTTTGTATTTGTCTATAACATTGTATGTTTGCAATTCTGTAAATTTAATGTTTTTTCTTTGAATTTTTACCTTACACTTATTATATTGCGTGGGTTTTTAATAAAAAATAATTACTAAAACAATAACTTTTACTTTAATGAAACATTTGTGTTCAATATTACAAAGGGATTAATTGCAACTGACCACTTCCTTCAGCGGATTCCTACTACATTACCGCGGTCATATTCTGCAACTCTTTGCATGTTTTAGTTTTAAGAATCAAATGTTATTTGATTTAAATACAGAATACGAAATACAGAAACAGTTTTGTTCCATATTTTTTCGATGTGAAAACACATCGCAACATAAAAAAAACAACACAGAACGCGGCGACTACTGGGTCCCATTAATATTGTGTGCCACTGTTAATAGTTTATGTAATATCAATATAAACCACATGGAATGATGCTTTTATTTAACAAAAAAAAAAAGAAGGATAAACTCTCGTAAATCTTGCAAAAAGCTGTATTTCAATATGATTGATTTATACTTATTTATGAATAGATTTGAATTCAAAGAATAACAAGGATAAAATATACATACAAACAATTTAAAATTTTTTAAAAAAATAAGAATGTGAATACTGTTAAACATGAGGGTCTTCGAGTACATGTCGTTAAGGTTAAAGCATTTTTTTTTTTTACTTAAAATGTGAATTTTTCGTAGTACACACAGAAAATGAATTGGTCGGAATTCCGTTACTACTATAAAACTTCATTCAGGTTATAATCATTTATATTGTAATTCATAAATATTTCAGAACAATAGAAATTCTTCATTATCAACCATATCTATAATATTAATAGGCTAGGCGATTTCTTGTGACATGTTTTGCTCTACCGTTTTATCCCGATTTTTACCAAACGTATATTATTTGAAATGTATTTCTTTTTAGCCGTTTTGCAGATTTAAAGATTTTTAAATTTTTTCCTTTATTGTGAGTAAATTGCATTTAAAATTGCCACTAACACATACATAAAATTATACATTTGCTATAAGTGTTTCATTAAATTTGTTAATGTCTTTGTTAATGAGTTTGTTATCTTCATTCACAATAATAATAAACCATAAAAGTGTTGGTTTGTGAATTGGCTAAGGTGAAAAATAAAGCTGCCTAGAAATTGCACTCGAATTTCGAGCGCTGGAATCTGCTAGTGAATGTACCTTCAATAGAAAAATAAGTTCCATTTACCAATCAAAGTTTTTAAGCCGCAAATATGTTTACAGATATTGTAAGAAATTGTTGGTAGATATAAATAAATTAGTAAAGAAGAATATTAAACATATAACCGAATTAGAAGTTTTAACTGAAATTCCCTTTGCTTGAATTAAATTTTGTTGTAAGTACCGAAAACAGTAATGAAATAATAAGCCCAACCGAATAATTAAATTTATTTGCCATTTTTGGAAAATCTATACTAATATAATAATGGGACTAAGGGAAGCGCTTGGTAAAAGTGGGAAAATGCATGCTAAATTATGGGAAATCTTTCGAAAAAACAAAAACATGCATTTTTACCATTTAGCATGCATTTCATATAGACTTAGCAGGCATTTTCCCATAATTTAGCATGCATTTTCCCATTTCTGTGCAGCAAAACCAATTCTCTCATATAATAATCTATCCCCTAAAAACAAAGTTTTTATTAAAACTCTTTCTTTCCTTAAGCATATGAGTTTTGAATCTCTCCGTGACTGTGCGCGACTATTTTAAAATAAATCTATGGGCACAACAAGTCTATGGACCAAGTTTCAGATTGATTGGATGAGGGGAAATGGGGTTTAAATCACTCCGTGACTGTGTGTGACTATCTTAAAATTAATCTTTGGTCCCAACAAGTCTATCGACAAAGTTTCAGATCGATCGGATGAGAGGAAGTGAGGTTTTAATCTCTCCGTGACTGTACGTGACTATGCGTGACTGCGCATGACCACCCCAAAATCAATCTATAGTCACAAAAAGACTATGGGCCAAGTTTCAGATCAATTGGATGTGGGGGAATGGGGTTGCACCATGGCAGACAGACAGACAGACAGAGAGTATAAGTTAAAAGAAAGAGTTTAATAAAGAGGTAATGTGTGTTTGTTTGTAGGAGGTAATCTCCGTAAGTGCCGCTGAGTACTTAGGCACCAATGAACAAATGCCCCAAAAAATTGGGGCGGATGATATATCTATATGTTTGATAAAGTCTCTTGTATTTTGCAAAAATATATACAAACAAAATTTGAGAAGAATCAGTGCTATATTTTTGTTTTTTGATAGATTTTGTTGAAGATCGGGAAGCAGCTCTATATGGGGCCTATGACTAAGAGTTGTCCCATAGGGATCATTTTTAATTAATTTGGATCTTATGGCAATTTATGTTGATTTCATAGGGGTCATTTGTATGGGGGCTAGGTCTGAACATGAACCGATTCTCACAAATTTCAAAAGCGTTCATCCTATGGCCGATAAAAGCTTATATACCATATATTCATATTTGCGACCTGCAGTTTGATTACAAGCTTTACATGGACACACAGACGGACGGACGGACGGACATACATCGTTAAATCGAATCAGATAGTGATTCTGATTCGATCGGTATAATAAAAGATGGGTCTAGGTCAAATGTTTTTGGTAGTTACAAACAGCAGCACAAAGTCATTATACCCAAACCACATAGTGGTATAGGGTATAATGAACTTACGCCCCACTGTGGCTCAAATTTTGATTTCATTGGCCAAAAGTCAGATTTTTTTTTGTCATCGATTTTTAAAATTTTTACTCCTTTTTGTAGCTTATATATCCAGATTAAGGTAGCCAAAAAATTAGGTTAAACTATTGATAATTGTGGGCGTGGCATGCTGTCAAACTCAACTGTTTTTTTTAATTCAGCAAAAGGTGTTTTTTTTTTGTTTTTTATCAAAAATAAATGGTTACTACTCGCAAGCTATCATCGATATTGGCCTGCGGTCTTTTTTATAATGTTAGTAGGATTATAGTCTTTAGTTTTTGTAAGTAGTCACAGTTCTAACGTTTGATATTAGGGGCGTTATGAAATATTTATAAAACCACTATATTTTTCTCAAATTTAAACTTTAGTGGAATAGAACTTCTAAAGGAAGTAAGGGAACAAGAAACGTATACCACCCGGAGAAAGGCGAATGTATCCTGTTTAACCCTATATATACTTTTGCACCCCCCACGAGCCCCCGGTAGAACACTTTTTTCATTTTAATGAAATTACTCTAAAAAAATTACTCTAAAAAAAATTTTGTTTTTTTACTTTAGACTACGTAAAAGTAAAATAATTAAATAAAATACCTGCGAAAGGGTTTATTGGCTTTGTTTTGATCAGCAAAAAAATAAGTCATAAAATGATCACAATAGGTTCTACAGTAAACAAATGATCTCTTTCTTAATTTACCTGTTGTCAAATTTAAGGGTCAACCAAAGTCATAAACAATTTTATAAGTTTGTCAATAATCGCGGCACTAAACCACTAAAGATAAAAAACCACCCCATATTGGCGAGAAACTAATTAGTTTTACCTGATATTGAAGTCTGGATAACAAGTGCAGTTTTGTTCAATTTAAGTACTACCTGCTATGAAATTAAAGATCAATGTGTGAATAACATGTACCTAAAAATGTATAAAATGACGGATTCTATAAGGGATTACTCAATAATAAGTTAATACTTCAAGTGTACGGACGTATATTCGCAAGTGATAAAAAGTGATAAAAAAGTGATAACAGACGCAAATAAAAATATTGAGAAAAATATGGAGAACTTTAGTTATAAAGAACTGGCCGAAGAGTATTTTCGAAACAAAAACCAGGAAGATGTTCTTAGTTACGTTAAAATAAAATTAAACTTAAATTCGTCTAGTACCGAAATACAAGAGCAATTATCTAATTTCGTCAAAGTACTAAAAAAACGATTGAAAGAAGTTAACTACTGTAAACAAAAGTTTTATAATAAAAGTGCAAACTGGTTAGAAGGCCAACTTAATGTTGGTGGAGAAACAGCAAAGCTAGATAAGGCTGGAAGACCACGCAAATCATTGGACAACTGCAGCGATAGATCTAAGAGGCGGAAACTTAAAAATTTGAACGAGGAAATTGGTTCTACAAATATAAAAGAATCTTTTCTACATCAATTACGAGCACAAAACCAATTAACAAAAGTGGATATCATTGAAAAAACTTGTAATGCTAGTCCAGTGAGAACAAAGCGAATTCTTAAAAGTATACCAACTCCGAGCGATGCAAAACAGTTCACAAATGAGGAGGCATTAGCATTATTTCTGGATTTGAAATTAACAAAACACCAATATATTCAGCTCAGATTGCGTGCGATTGAAAAAGGCTCAAATATGTATCCAGCATATCATCACATAACAGCTGCTAAAATAGACTGTTTGCCATCAAAGGACACTATTACAATCACACCAATTTCGGCAGAAGTACAACTACAATCTTTACTTGATCACACAGCCAAACGCTTGCTACAATCAATAACAGGAACTGAGTTAAAGAAATATGGAAACACAAAGTTAATTCTATTTTGTAAATGGGGATGTGATGGTTCTTCGGGACAAAAACAATACAAACAAGTTGTATGTGAAAATATTTCGGACTCAGATATGTTCATGGTATCATTTGTACCATTGCGATTGAAAAAGATTTTGGAAGATTCGGAGCCTTCGAGTAGTACAACGCAAACAATGGATATTTGGAAAAATGAGACACCATCTTCTACGAAATACTGCAGGCCAATCAAATTTGAATTCAAAAAAGAAAGTCATGATGCCATTAACAAAGAAGTTAGTGATATCAAGGCCCAAATAGCAACACTACAGCCATTACAATTACAGTTAGATGGGCAGCAAATTGAAGTAATCTACCAATTAGTGCTGACAATGATAGATGGAAAAGTAGGTCAGGCTTTGACTAACACGAAGGCTGCATCCAGCTGCATTATATGCCAAGCAACATCAAGCCAATTAAACCAAGTCCCGACAAAATCATTCGATAATACCGATGCCTTCGAATTTGGATTATCACCACTACATGCAAGAATACGACTTATGGAACACATACTAAAAATCAGTTATGATTTGGATTTCGGGCCTTCAGGATCAATAAGAAACAACGAAACCAACAAAGAGTTAAGAAGTTCAAAAAAGAAACATGTTCAAGATGAATATCGCAAATTTGGATTGATTATAGATCAGCCAAAACAAGGGTCAGGCAATACAAATGATGGCAATACCGCAAGAAGATTCTTTTCAGATCCAGAAACAGCATCTGAAATAACAGGAGTGGATTTAAACCTTATTTTCAGATTTAAAATAATCCTAGAAGTACTTGCGTGCAATGAAGAAATTGACTCTAGAAAATTTGGAGATTATGCTAAGGAAACTGCAAAAATATATACAACCAACTACCCATGGAGAAATATGTCTGCAACAGTCCACAAAATCCTTTATCATGGAGAAGATGTCATTAAATATCATTTGGTGCCACTTGGAGATCTATCAGAGGAGGCTCAGGAAAAAAGGAACAAGGATTACAGATTTTATAGACAGCACAATACTAGAAAAATGTCACGAAATTCCACAAATGAAGATCTATTTAATATATTATTGGCAACGTCAGATCCGTTCATCTCCAGTATTCGAAATCAATGGAAAGTGGAACATCGGGATTTAGATGAAGAAGCCAAAAAACTACTAAAGAACAGAAATAGCACAGAACAAAATATGGAATATTTGCAATCAATATTTGAGTCTAATGAATAATAATTATAATTGCCTTTCATTGTTATTTAAGTACGAAAAACATAGTATTAGTAAAAAATAATAATAAACAGAACCTACCATTGTTACAAATGCTATTTAAATCTATTGCAGTTTTTATTCTTAAAAGGTTTCCCACATATGAATGCAATGTTTTAATAGATAAGAAAGATTCAAAAAATAAGAACCCATATTTTCATATCAAAATTAAAAAAAAAATTAGAATCATTGCGCTAATGTTTAGCAGATTTATTTAGCTAGTGTAACAAATTAGGCAGCAAACACTAATAAATTTTTCTGTAGTAATAATAATATTCCTTGAGTGTAAGCAAATTGCAAATTTGATAGCAAACATTTTTAATTTTTTAGTAATACTAGTTAAATTTCTAGTGAATTTTACTATTTTGTTGCGTGTAAAAATTTTTTTGAGTGTAAAAATTTTTTTGAGTGTAAGCATTAAAAAAATTTCATTATTACAAAAAATGTTTATAATAATTATTTAACTCCAAATATGACACTTTCTAATAAATAAAAATAAATAAAAAAAAACATATATCACGCTAAAAGTTAAAAAAAATCAAAAGTTAAACTTTGACCTAGAATTCCTTAAAAAGTACTCAATCAATTTAAATGAAATTCACACTGAGTCAAGATCAACTATCTATCTATCTATTAAAAAAAACAGTACTAAAATATTTTGATCGGTTCAAAAGTTACAGAATTTTGGCCAATGAAAAATGATTTTCAGCCACTGTGCGCCCCCAAAAAACATTCCGAAAATTTTTCACATATTTTTATTTGATGGCTTTTTGCCAAATATCTATTCAAATGAAAAATTGCTTCCTGCTCTCAAAATAAACTCATCATTGCGGAGCTTTAGCTCGCGATCATAGCATATCTCGAAATGTTTGCATGATAAAAAAAAGAACGCACGATTTTGCATTCAAGCAAGCAATGCAATTTAAAGTTTGACTTGATTCAATCTGTGCTTCAGTTTCTGCAAGTTCTTCACCGTCGGAACAAGGATTATCAGTATCCGGATACTTTTCGGAAATGTTATTTTCCGCTGGCAGCATATCCGAGCATATGCCATTTTTCGTATAACACATTCCAGCAAAAAACGTCGCGTTATTTATTTTTCCTCTTTTTAGTAATTCGGAAATTTGCCATAATTTTTCATCTTTCAATAAGGCGGTCCTTCTTTTTTTAGGTGCAGAAGCACCACCGCTTTCAATTGATAACTAGAAGTCTTTCGCCTTAAAGTATTCCTCGTCTCTTATAGCATTGACAAGTTAAAAAAAATTCCCTTGTTTGTGAATCACACGGCCCTAAACACCATTGTATGCTTCCACAGAAGAAGTTGTCCGTATATGTTGTTGGAAAACGGAAAAATTTTCCGGTTTTACCTAAATGTATGAAATGTATTAGAATTTGCAATCAATATATGGAAAAAAACAACAAAAACAAAAACTATACCTTTGACATGTATTGTTTTTCGTAATATTTTAAAAAATTTGAAAATTTATATTCGCTGTCAAATCCATTGATTTTCGCTTTTAATTCTTCAAAAGCGTTATAAATGTTTCTTGCAGGCAAGAGTGGTAGAGCCATAAAATGATGGTAATACCGATTGGCATCATTTGAATGGTTTTGTTTTTTGCTGTGTATCTTCTCAGTGCTTGGCAATAATGGAACCAACATCCTGTCAAATTTGTCGCAGAGTACACTGCTTTTAAGGCACTACGCATCGCTGTTTCGTAGTCCGTTATAAATAATACTGGTTCCATTTGAAATAAATTTTGATCGATATATCTAAACAAACGTTCATAGCATTTTTGCGTTTTTTTTTCTTTTCGATTACAAATAAGTTAACAAGAAAACTGAGCGGCGCACAGTGGGCACAGTAACAAAATATTGTTATTTTTTATTAATGGATATTCATAAATACATAAAAAAACAAGCATTTAAAAAAAAAAGATGGACAAAAACTTTTATTTTTTATTTTGGGAAAAATGTTCTTATTTCATAAATTTGGTTGTAACTTTGGAACGAAAAGCGATAAATTAGCAAATTTAAATGCAAATTAGAGCATATTTAATGTGCTTTTAGAAAAATATACGCTTTTAAAAAATAAGAAAGGAATAAATATTTAATATATATTTATATTAGTAAAATTTTAAAATAAAATTTTCTCCACATGAATAACCATAAACACATAAAAAATATATCATATCAGAAGGTTTAATTTGTCTAATAATTTCTTGTCTTAGAAAATTGAATTTATCTTGTTGATTTCGAATATCTGCATTTGCCATAATATTATAAAGCTCTCGCCGTGAAATGAAAATTGTGTTGGGACTCGTTCCTAAAAAACAATTAGCAACTTTAATAGATTCAAGAATTTCAATTGTTTTTCGTTAATCCAATACCGATTACCAAACACAACTTACATCACTTTCAAAAGACTTAGCCGAATTTGAAACACTCTACTCTGCGTTGTTGTAAATGATCTCTTTCAAATAAATTTATTGGCACACAATAAGTTACTAATAAAGTATAAGATCAGTAACAGAGGCAACATGATTAGAACTTTGTTTGTAAGGCATACATTATTAAGAACTTATAATTGGGTTGTGTGAGTGAGACGACTTTTGTTTATCATTCACGCAAGATCCGTAAAGCTAGTTTGAGAAATATATCTATAATATTAATAGGCTAGGCGATTTTTTGTTACCGATATTTTGTTCTACTGTCTACTGTTTATCCCGATTTTGACAAAATATTTACCATTTGAAAGGTATTTCTTTTTAGCTGTTACCCAGATTTTTTGGAATTATGATCGTTTAAAGTTGCTACTAACACACACATAAAATTATACAATGCTATGTGTGTGTTTATTAAATTTGTTAATGTGTTTGTGTTAATGTGTTGAGTTTGTTTTCTTAATTTAAAATAAGTTGAATTGTGAAGCATACCTTTAGGGTCTTTAGTAAATGAAAAAATAAAATTTGCTAGAATTTGCACTCGAATTTCGAGTGCTGGAATCTGCTAGTATTAATAAAAATGCTTTATTAAAGTTATTACCAGTTACATCAATTGTAAATAAATCAGATTTTAAACAGTTTTATATGAAATTAAAGTAAAGTATCATCTTTATATGTAATAAAAATACTTATTAATATATTTAAGTGAGTGAACGCAATTTTATTGAACTCACGCGACCATCACTAATAAAATTTAACATACTAACAACAACAACAGTAACTCAAATAAGAAAAATAAAGAAGAAAAGAAAATAAATTTTTGTATATAAAAATTTTAATTCACAAGTATTTTTATATAAAATTTAAAACGTTAAAAAATGCGCAAAAACGCGCAAATATTTTTTCCTGAATATGAAAGCTGGTGTGTTGTAGTTTTTTTATACAATAATATAAGAACAAACAATCTAAAATATATGTATGTAGTTCCATTCCATTAAACATAAAAAATATTCTTTATTTGGAACATTACAAATAAAAACAACAAAAATATTTTTACAACAAAAATCTATAACTATAAGTTAAAATACCTGAAGTTGTTTACTTTTAAAAAAATGTTTACTTTAAAAAAAAAAAAATAACTTCAAATCTGTTAAATTTCACTGTTTGACACTTCTTGCAAAAACACGAAAAATTTTTATACTTTGACTTCACTTCACTGTAGAAAAAGTATGTAACTTAGAACCAGTAGCGATTAGTAATTTAATATACTGTAACCCGGTTCCAAAAATTATAAGAAAACTTGAGTTTTAAAAAATCAATTAAGCGCCACTTTGAACGTGATTCAACCCAATATGCGGCGCGGGTGTGACTGCCAAACAGGAACAAATGCCCCAATCCCATACAAATTTTTTGGGCCATTTATTCATTTTTTTGGGGGCATTTGTTCATTGGGGCCTAAGTACTCAGCGCCACACGATTAAAGGAGGAATTTTTATCGGATTTTCTAATAAAACTCTATTTAACATGAAAAAAATATACATAATTTTATTTTTATTTCCATTTAATTTATTTGACCGAAACAAATTTTTGTAGTAAAAATTCCATAAACTTGTATACTAGGGTGGCCCTTAATAAAAAAAAGTGTTCAAACTCTTGGTCTCACCCCCTAGAAATATGCGAACAGCCAAAAAACTGAGAAATACAAAGTTCTGTGTTTATATGGGGAAAATATGAATTTTTTTCAGATTTTACGAAAATTTCGTTCTATAGTTTACCTTTTCCGACAAGTTGTTATATAATTCGGTATCAGTATTAAATTAGCCTTTCAAAAAGCTATAAAACTTCAAAATCTAATAAAACCTCGCCAAGAAATAGCAAATGCCCCAGACCACTTTTGTGCTAAAGAAAACTAGCTCATGAAATTTGATGGAATTTTTTTCAACTTTGGGAAATTTATTAAAGCCATAATTTCCTTTTGGTCTCCATACTTATAAGTACTTAGATATGAAGTATTGATTTATTACCACGTTGTTAACCTATTGCGAATGGGAAATTTTTTTTATAAAATTTTGAAAATTCCTTTTACAAGTTTTAAAAAATTTTCTTAAACAAAATTTAAAAAAATGGATCTAGAACTTTATGGTTTTGTTAAATGCATATTACAGATTAACTGTATGGATTTTTAAGTAAATCCCTATGCCAGGATTTTTTTGACAAGGATTTTATTTTTGCGGATTTCGAGAAAAATGGGATTTTAGAAAAATATTCTGTAAATGTACTCTTTCTAAATACTTTGTATCAAAAATTCATCACTTTTCTACTTTTAAATATTGTGTTTTATCTCAATAGCTTAGGGTTTCGGAAAAAAATAATATTATCCCATTAACCCTTTTGTAATTGGGGTCACATATGACCCCAAGCTAAATAAAAGACAATTTATTCAAAAAATCCAAATATTTTGTAAGTGCTCTTGAATTTTTAGATGCGATGCTTAAAATATAATAGCCAAATTTGTAGAACTTCCGTTCCTAAAATTTGAGATAAAGCCGAGAACGTTAACCCACTATTTGCTAAGGCCAGCTTTGGATTTTAAGATATTTTTAAATAAAAATTAACGAAAACGAGTTTTTCTATTAAACTCGATGAAACCACTATTTAGAATTTAAGAAAAATAATTCAATTAATTTTTATTTATTTAACCCTTCAGTGCTCCTGGGATCAAAATAATCCATTGTGATATATCTTTGGTGCAATTATCTGCTTATTGCTCGCAAATATAAATTAAAACAACTTTTAACCAATTTTGTTATAAAATAATTTTATGTATAAAAACTATATATTTTTCTAAATAAAATAAGAAGACCCACAAATGACCCAAAGCTAATAAAAGACATCTTATTCAAAAGAATATGAAATATAAAATTAATTCTATTTATTTTGGTGTATTTAAGGATGATATTCGTCCGTCCGTCAGTCTGTATGTCTGACTGTTTGCCCGTCCATCTGTGTGTACATGTGAACCAAACTACAGGTCGCAAATATGAATATATTTTGATGAACTTTAGTATATATGTGAGCTTTTATCGATGAAGGGACGAAATTAATGAAAATTCTGTACATTTGTAAGTGCAGACCTAGTACCCATACAGATTGTCGTATATTTATGTATTGATAAAATTTGGTGTATGTGTGTTTATTATACCCATCAATTGGTAGCCCAAAAATAAACCGTGTAGGATAATTTTTAGTCATTGTCCCCATATAAAGATGATTCCCGAACTTTAATTCAAGTGGTTTCATAAAAAATACAACTGTTATATTTGGATATTAAAGTTAGTTCTATTTATTTATAATTTTTTTTTTAATAAATTTTATTTTTAACAATACGATTTTGTTTTTCGATTTAAACAATTTTGTTGTTAACAGGCTACATATTTTTAACTTTGACACACATCAGGAATGATTGAAGGAGTCTTCAAAACGATGGCAACGACATCCATTACTTTTATAAAGAAAGGAAAATATGTTTGGCAAACATATTACACGTTTCGACTGACATTTTATGTATGTTTTGTACTAATCGAACACTACCTCAACTTAGTATTGTATTTTAACGACCACGTTTTAACATGATTTTGTAACCAGCAACGAGCTATCATCACGTAATGCCACACCCCAATATAGTATATGAATCTTAAACTCAATGTACTGTTAAAGTACATCATACACATCACATGTTCGTACAGGATGTTGCATTACTGTGCATGGAAGTATGTGTTTTTGTATGTATGCAAGCACTTGTAAGCAAGTGTATATGTCATTCATGTTTGTTAAGTACAACTACAACAACAACAAAAGAAAATCAGTAAGGAATTTGTAGAGGATCTATGTCGACCATTTGATATCCTATTCAACGAATTCAAGGATATTAGTAAGTTTATTAAATTGATATAGACAATAAGTATGAACCAAATTTTTTATAGATATTGCCATTTGTAGTTGTCATCCGGAGATGGATGAATACATGTGTATAACTGAAAATATATACGTGGCGACACAAAAAGCGTATTTTTCCATTTAGCGCCATTTTTATAATAAATTGGTGCTTTTAGTTTTTCTTTTTAGTGCTTTTAGCTTTTTACTCCCTTTGTATTAACTCGTAGTGTCTGCTTGTCTGCCGAAAAAACTTTGGATTGACTTTTAACCCTTTGCTCGTGATCCAATCGAGCTGAAACTTTGCGGGAAACTTTTAAACTTTTCTACCAGAGTTGATAAAAAAAAATGACAAAGAAGGATAGTATATAAAAACTTGTTTTATATGGGTTAGTTTTTTTTACCTACTACGGTTCATATTTAATAAACATTTTTTTTCTCACTTCTCCCTTTTCTCCTATTATGAATAAAAATTCCTTCGGTAAAAAAAAATCGATGGGAAAAAAGTTCTCAATGCAATTTCTCCTGCAAAACAGACGGAAGTTTACATAAAAATATAAGTAGTATTTTGATAAAACAAAATTTGAACAAAAAAAATTAAATATTTTATTGTTCTTGTAGGTCGAACAAATAAATAAAGCACACAAATAAACACAAATAAAGTCCAACTTCAACTTTTGTTAACTTTATTGGAAGCCTATTGCGGCATTGATTGCGAGATCCATAGATTCAGCCCGCAATTATCTTCTAGCAATCCTTTGGCTATTTTGTTGTTGTTATTCTACAACACTATGCTATTAATTTTTTAATTAATTTTTCTATAAAATAAATTTATTTGCGTTTGCACCCCAAGAAAAAAAAATAGAAAATAAGCAAAACAGCTGGCTTCGAAATTCGATGATGCCACTTATTAATTTTTTTGTTCACGCGGAATTTATAATAGGAGGATTTTTTTCTCGAGATAAGTATTTTCCGCGAGAAAGAAATTCCTTGAGAAAATTCGTAATTGGGCTGATTAATTTTATAAAATAAATTTTTACAGGTAAAATATAAATCGAAGAGTACGAAAATTGTCTTAACAACTTAAAACAGAACTGAGTTAGTTTAAATTGAAGTTCATCACTTCCACTTTTTGAATTGTCAAGTTTCGTTATATATATATTGACTTTTTCCATATTCATATACTGAGGTGGATAAAGTATTCAGTGCAATGAATTTTTTAAACTTCGTCAATAAAAAATTCCGTTAACTCTTAAATACATATTTAAAATATAGACTAAACATTTAAAATTAATTTTGTGCGAATTATAAAATTCCATAAAATATTTCTACTAAAATGAATTCACTTCGACATAAAAACTTTAAATTTTATATATAGCTGTAAAGCGATGCGTTTCGTTACACACATCGTAACGAAATAAAAAAAAATTAAAATATATTTTGTAGAAAATTATTTCATGTATTATTGGCGATTTCTAATTTGGCGATTTCTGTTTTTGTGATTTTAGATTTTTGGCGATTTTTGATTATTGGCGATTTTTGACTTTGGCGACCTCTTTTTTTTTTTGTAATTTTAGCGATTTTTGCGATTTTTTTGTTTGTTTTTACGATTTTTGTTAATCGCGATTTGCCATTTTGGCAGTTTTTGATTTTGGCGATTTTTGTTAATCTCGATTTTCGTTTTTGGCGATTTTTGACTTTGGAGATTTTTGTTTTTTTTTTTTTTTGAAATTTTTGAATCGTCGATTTTTTTTGTGATTTTTGTTTTTTGCGATTTTTAATTTTGGCTATTTTTGTTGATTTTGGCGTTTTTTGTTATTCGCAATTTTCGATTTTAACAATTTTTGATTTTGGCAATACCGCCCATATTTTCGACGACTACTCGCATTGGTAATTAATGTACTTGTAAAAAGTTTTAAGACTGTCATTTTAATAGTACTTCATATTTTTTTTGTATAGGAGGTGCCACGCCCATTGGTTCGATCCCGCCCATTTTTCGGCAACTACATGCATTAATAACTTTTGAACACAGGTATAGGCCCAAGGCTTTTTTTATTATAGTACTCCAGTTATATGATACTAAATATTTACTTTGTATGGGGGGTAGCACGCACATTGGTCCGATCCCGATCATTTTTCCGCGACTCTTCAGATTAGTTTATTATGTACATGTACATAGTTTCAGATCACTTGCTGTCGTAGTACTCCAGAAATTATATGTTAAAAATAGATGTTGAAAATTCACTTTATATGGGAGGTGCCACGCCCACTTGAAAAATCCAAAAAAACATAGCATATTTTTCCCTCAGGATAAGCAGTTACCTTCTGTAAAAGTTTCAAGACGATCGGTCCAGTAGTGTAGGCTCCTCTATGTGGTCAGGGTAATATGACTTTGTGCTGATGTTGGTAACTACAAAAAATATTTGACTTAGACCCATCTCTTATTATACCGATCGATATTATACCGATCGATATTATACCGATATTATACCGATCGACTCAGAATCACTTTCTGAAGTCGATTTAGCGAGATCCGTTCGTCCGTCTGTCCGTCCGTCCATCCGTCTGTGTGTCCTTGTTATCAAACTACAGGTCGCAAATATGAATATATTTTGATGAAATTTAGTGTATAAGCTTCTATCGGCAATAGCATGAACGCTGTTTAAATTGGTGAAAATCGGTTCATGTTCAGACCTAGTCCCCATACAAATGACCCCTATGAGATCGACTTAAATTGCCATTATATCAAAATTATCAAAATTATCGTTAAAATTGGGTTTGTATATGTTTATCATATCCATTTATCAGTAGTCCAAAAATAAACCCTATAAACAATTCTTAGTTATAGCCCCCATATGAAGTGATTCTGGATCTTCACTTAAATCTTAAAAAAAAAAAAACAAAATATTGCACAGATTTTTCTCAAATTTGGTTTATATATGTTTTTGCAAAAAATAAGTGATCTCACCAAATATGGTCAGGATCGGTTCATTTTTCGACCTAGTCCCCATATAAATGCAGCATCCGGTACGAACTTTTTCATATCCGAAGGAAAAAAAAAAAAAATTAATAACAATGCCACTCAAACGTGTTTTATGTTTATTTTCTTTAAACGCATGGTATAGGGTATCGTATGGTCGGTCTAGACCGACTATAATTTTCTTACTTGTTATATATGAGATACTATCGGCTTAGCATGAAAGAAAAAAAGATACTTTTTTATTTAAAAACGAACAGTTGCAATAAAGTTCTTTCACGAATTTTATATTGATTTTATTGGTATACAAGTATTAAATACCAGTGATTTTCGTTTCATTCTAATTTAATGCCTCAAGTACTGTTTTGCGAGTTTTGTTTAAAAACAGTGAGCATCTCTGCTTAACATAGAGAATACGGACCAAAATTTGTATGGGTTTGTAATATATTTTTTACCTGTAATTGGTTTAAAATACCGATTATCGATAACTAGGCCCAAAAATGACTCTAACATGACCATGTTTAGTGAGGTGACTATAATGTTCTTAAAAGATATACGGGATTCTACTTTACATTGCTAAAATTTTCATTAATATTCTATATTTTTCTTTTTTAACATAATGCACTTTGAACGCAACTTTAAACGTCGGCAGCTGATGAAAGATATCCTCTGAAAATAGTAATACGCTTCCTAATGCACACATAGATAGACACACAGACGGATGCCTGTAACTGGGTCAAATAATTTTCAGCACAAACCCAAACTTGTACCACAGAGTGGTGTAGGGTATAAAAAAAGCAAGTTATATGGCATGCTGCAGACAGATGAGAAAAAAAAAATGTCGCTGGCTGTCGCATTAACTACTATGATAACAGTCGTGTGAAGGACTTTTACACACAGACATATATATATATATGCAGTTGTTCAGGGGCACAGTGATTGACAAAAGTAAACACTTTTAATTACAGTTTTAAGAAATTCCTTGAAAAAAAAAGGAAATTATATATACCAAACCTTGGCACAACATTGTAGTTTCATTTAATACACTCTGGTGTAATATTATAGCCGCACCCAATTTTTCAGCAGTTTTTTTCTTTAGAGGTTCCAAGAGGTTTTCGTGAAAAAAATATATATTTTATTTAAAATTTTACAAAAGGTTTGTTTTCTTTTCTTGGTGCAAATTTTTAGCCGCAATTCTAAAAATTAACATTTAAATTTTAATTAAGTTTTTAATATACTGCCTTTCTTTGTAAACTAAGCTTGGCATAAATTTCATTCCAATCGGAAGATATCGGTTTTCAAAGTTAGGTCACTTGACATGAAACGCCCCATATATTTATTGCAATGGTTTATAAAACTAAAAAAAATATATTTTTTGTTGCTTCTCTTTTTAATTCTTAATGCTCTTTTATATGGCATCAACAGATTTTTTCAAATTTTTGTCTAAATGTAAGAAAACGCTAAAAAAAAAAAGAGATCTTACGGCTATAATATGGCATCAGTTTTTGGGATGTCAACTAAACCTAGTTTTGTTACATACATGACTTTTAACATTTTGGTCAAATTTGAAAATTATAAGTTTTAAAAAATGCGAGTTCAACTAAACAAAGTTTAACTGACATCCCCAAAAAATCGCCCTAAATCAAACATGCATCAATATTTTTAATTATAGTTTTTACATGGATATATTATAACAATTATTTTTTGCTGAAGAATAAAATGAGAAATCACCAATGAAAACTAAGCAAACAACAAACATAATTGTTTTTAATTTAAGCCATAAGAAAGAAGATTATGTATTGAGTTAACAAGAAATAGTTCATATACCAATAAAAAAATAAAATAAAAGGTTCATGTGTGAGATATCCTTAATTACATTTTGCATAACTATTTGATCTAGACGAACGGAGATACACCAGAACATATTTTATTTTAACCTCTCCTCAGAATATATGCAATTTTTCTGTGTGAACATACAATACATTACAATACAATATAAAGCAAATTACTTTATTAAGTGGAATACGGTGCGTATGAGTATTTATTTATAGATAGCTCATACTTCGAAAAGTGGTCTCTTGAAACATACATGGGTATTAGGGTGACAGCAGGTTATATGGACGAAATTTTTTTTTTTTTTTAATTTTAATGTTTTCGCGCGGAATATTGTGCCACTTGGTGTAAAAACTATATGGTAAAAATTTGAGGAAGATCGGACAAATATTTCCCGTGCCCCAAAGAGGTCAAAGGTCAGATTTTTTAAGCCCAATATTTTTAAAACAATTTTTTTTTAAAGAAGTTCGTTTTTGCCCGAATTTTTATAAAAAATCATTTCACTTCATTTACAATGTGCAATTATTAATAATTATAAAAAAAATGAAAAATTTAACCCTTCCGTGCCCAGTGGGTTTTAAAGTTTAATATATTTTGTACTGTAAAACCGTAATATTTTGCACTTTTTTTTTATTATCTGAGATATGCTAACAAATTATCTATGACAATTTTAAATCGTTAACCGTTTTTGCCCAACGGTGTCGAAAGTTTTATTAAATTAAACATTGAATACATACTTTACATATAAAATTAACTTTTTTAATAAAAACAAAAAAAAAAAAAAAAATTAACGTAAAAAATACGTAAATACGTAAAAATAAAATTACTGTCTATAATTTTGTACAACCTGACACAAAAAGAAAAACAACAAATTTTAGCATACAAATCTTTAATTAAAATTAATAAAACAAGTTATCATTACTTTAAATAAATGCTGCCTCAGATCCTCATCTTTTGTAATTTTCTCGTGGAATTCTTGTACTTACTTAATTACTCTTTCGGCGCAGTCATTGACAATTTTTAAGTTTGAAATTATGTTCTTTCCTTTACGACAGTCATCTAAAATTGGCCAACAACTTGAGTCTTTTTTAAAAAGTCTGAAGAAATGTTAAACCTTTGTAAAAACTTGTTGGTGTTTTTGGAAAATAATTCCACAAAAATTGCATTATTGTCTCTGGCAAGGAAATGGCTTAGATTTTGTTGGTTTATTGTTAGCCTTTTTGGATATTCCTCTCCTTCTTCTTCTAGATTTTGTTCAGACAAGTTTGTTGCAATCATCTTTGTAGCAAGTTTGGCTTTAGTTGCTAAATCGATTCTTTCGTCGAATAAGGCAAAACCTACGCATTCTTCATTCAAATAATAAAGATGGTTAAGCAATTTCGATATGGCCTTTTCAGCTATAGGTTTGTTAATTGTTTTATAATTTCCTAATTTCTTTAAAAATTCGATGTCATTTACAGGAGCTTGGTCTGCTTTATCAGCGTTAAGCCAGAAAATCGAATAACACCTAATCACAAATCCAGTTACTTCAATCAAACCATTTATTTAAGTTTCGGGTATTTCGGGAAATTGGTCTCGAAATATAATAATTTTTAGGCAACGAATGGCCTTGGCCATCCATCTGCAGTGCGCCAGGTTTTGTAAATTTAATTCCCCTTGGTGGAATTCCTCTTAAGAGTATTATTATTAATTCCAAAAATTCCTTGTAGTCATCACGAGGAAAGTGTTCCGTTATTTTATCGTTCGCGAATTTTAAAATGTTAGCGCGATCACCACCTAAAATTCCTTTGAATCTGGGGCGTGTCAATCCAGTCAAAAAAGCATCCTGCTGTATTTTAGGCCAATGTTTCTTAAATTTCTTAAATATTACAGGACCAGTAGAAGCACTTATATTTGCCTCCATGAACACTGATGATAAAATAATTTCAAAGATATGATGTCTGCATCCTAGGTATAACACATCTCGACCAATTATTTTTTTCAAAAGGTTAGAAGCTCCTCTAAATTACCCGCGTCGAACACAAATGGCTCTACTTTGTCTAAAATATTATTTTCCTCCAAAGTATCATAAACGGCAGATGATATTTCTAACCCAGCTCCTGCTGGTATATCAGGCATATTTATTACATGCTCAAGACCTGGAGCAGTTACTATTATAGCAAGACGATCTTCAGTTTTTCCTGCAACACTAGATAAAAGCTTGGTATCCCAATGAATTGTCAATGGTGTAGGGTTTGTTGTGAATTCAGAGACGATTTGTTTGCTTTTTGTTTTTCTTAAAATATCTCTTTGTTTGCGAACATTATTACGATTTAAAATGTATTCCGACGTGTTTAGCCCAGCTGCATCAAGAACTGCTACCAATAAATGGACTGCATCCCTGGAACTAATTTTTAATTTATCCAAAACTGTTGCAAGCCCTTGTGTCAATATCTCTTTGCTTCCCCTTATTCTTTGCGGTGCTTCGTTATGAATAGATTCCAAAGGAGTTGGAGAATTAAAGTCAACTTCATATTCATCAGTTTCAACGGGTTCCGTGTTTTCTGATTCCTCTGAACTGAAAGTTTTATTTATAATATTTCCTAAAGAATAATATGAATTGTTTCTTAAAACTGTAATTTTAAAGTCACTTTTATAGGTAAAAAACGGTTAACCGATTTATACCCTTTAATAGGATTGTAACTTAAATAAACAATATACGTTTTATTAAAATAAAAAAATACAAAAAGTTCTTTTTTTGCACGAATATAATTAAGTGGCAATATTGCAAAGTAACTAAAAAACTGGCATAGTTATCAAAAAAATCAAAAGCCAAAAAACTGCCCTTATCGTAAGTTTTGATAAACACAATACAAACTCACCTCTTGAGGTGGATGGGACTTCCTAAAGTATTTTTCGCCTGTTGGCGGTTTTGTCGATATTCTTCATTTTTTCTTAATTTAACATCTACTCCAGCCATAGAACCTTGACGTCCTTTTAGCCTTTGCTTTATTAAAAAGTGTTTGTCTTCTTCAATTTTAATAAGACCAATTGCGTTATCTTTGGCGATATCAAATAGGTCGTTCAATGCTTCTTATCATTCTTCACATTTTCTTTTAAATAACTCTGAATCTCTATTTTTGTGTTTTGACAAATTTCTCCACTCGCTATACAACTTCATCAATTTCTTCGCGGCATTCACTATTGTCATAATTGGGATACGTGCGTCTTCCCATAACATTTAACACTCTTTGATAACAAGACTCGCACTAGCTTTTATGTCTAATTTAGCAACTCTTAAATTATAAAAAAGTACTTTCAGGCACTCTCCCTTTGATGGTAGTTTACTACCATGAAAAACCAATTAGAAAAAGATGGCATTTTTAGAATCAGAATTTGACAAAAATTTCTTTTAACATACACTTTCTACAGATTACACTCACGACTGATTACACCTTCAACTGTTTAACACTTTCAACTAAATGCACGATACGAGATTTTTGCATTTTTATTTTTTATTATTTGAAAAATTTTAAAAACTAGTACTCCTTGACTTTTTTTTTCTAAAATTCGTTAACTTTTGAATTATCAGTGGTTGTTGTCTAAACTAACAGGCCCTGTTAAATAGTAATTACTTGTTTTAGTCTTCGTTATAACCTAAATTTTCACATTTCTAAGTAACAAATTTAGGGTAATTTTGAACGGCCTAAAGCAATCCACATCCTCCCACGCCCCAGAAAAAGGGGGTAATGTTAAAAGTTAATCTGTATTAAATTTGTCCATAAAATATTTAACAAATAAAAAATTGTGTAATTTTAAAAGGGTCATTTAGACCCTCAGGGCACAGACGGGATAATTTTTCAACAAAAAAAATATTATGAAACATTCTTAATCACATTAGAAAGAAATATTGTAATTGTTTATAAGATTAACAATAAAAATAAATAAAAAATACCTAAAAAATACACAATATACCACATTTTGACTTTTGACCTCTTTGGGGCACGGCTTAGAGTTGTCCGATTTTGCTCAAATTTTGACAAATTTTCCGTGCGAAAACTATTGAAAATCGAAAGTTGAATTTTTAGTGCCACTCTAATGGGTATGTATATGGGATATCATAAATGTGTTAGAGATCTTTCTGCAATATTTATTGACTTTTTTATATACTTTTTGTTGTTTAATGAGATTCTGAAACATGTTTGTTTTTTTCAGTTTAACACTGAATCGTATACAAACACAGTTGAGCATCTCCATTTGGCTACTTTCTGAGTTCGGAGACTGGGCGATATAATATTAAGCGAAATAAAACGTCTTCCTATATTTATAGTTTTTATTCAAATTTGTCCAAGCTCACGCAAAAGCTTTCCTTTACTCTATTATTGTGAAAGCGAGAGCACCCATGAGAGAATTAATCAGTTCTTCAGCAGATTTTAGCATAAATCAGCTGTTTTATGATTAAATAAAAAAATTTTAGTAAAAAAAACTTGTTTTCAATTTTTTATATGTTTGAAAGTTTGTGTTCCTACAAGAAGTATTTGGTATTATTTTTGCATATTATGATAAAACAAAATTAAATGTAAAATTTAACAGTTTGACACTGATTCTGTCAACGTCAATAATATGGAATTTTCACTATTCGTATTCCATAAATTTAAGTCAATTAACAGAAATGAAAAATGTTTAAATTCAAATACTCTTTATAGATATTTTATAACACTATTCAACATATTTTTGTCCACATTTTAATATACATATGTACCTATTATTGAAGTAATATTTTCACACTTGTACTTCAAACTTGTTTTTACTGGTCCCAAGTGAGCAATCACGGCATCCATATTGCAGTCAGCAGTCAGTCTGCATCATTTCAAATTGAAATTAAAAAACTCCAATTGAAATTTCCATTTGAAATTGGGAATATTGCAAATGAAATTGAAGAGTAATAGAACCTTTTTTTTTTTGAAAATTTATGAAAAAATTAACCCTTTCACTACCGAACTTAAACTGCTGGAAAATTTTTATTTATTTTTTAGATTCATACTTAACGACCCAACATTTCTATACAAAAATATCGTCAAAAATATTTTTTTTCAATTCCTTTAAGGAAAAAATCCATGGGATTTCTCCCATTGGTCGTCAATGGTCAAAATTAGTGACCAACTTATTTACTCCACTCAAAGCAGTGGTGTTTGTTTTTATTTTTTACATAAATAACTGTAACCAATCATTGAATTGTACTATAAATTTCCAGGAGTCACGGGTTCTTTTAAATTTTACCTTATTTAAAAATATATGGATTTTTTCATGTGTTTATCTAAGAGCCAAAATTTATAGGTATGTGAGCAATTACACATCAAGCAATCCTAGCAATTTCGTGTCATGCCAGCGCTTATATAAATGTGTATGTGTTGCTTTAGGTGTTTAAAGAAAAATCTTGAAATGATTTCAAATTTTAAGAATTCAGATTTAGGTAATTTTTTACTCATAACTTGGTATGTTAAAGATATCAGGACATTTGGAAAAAGAAAACATTTTAAAGAATTTTTTTTTAATAAAATATTTTTTTTTTTTTTTTTTTGAAAATTTAAGAAAATTCATGGTTACAAAGAAACAAGTAAGAGTGTTAAATTCGGCTGGGCCGAATCTTTGATACCTTTCACCTGCATCTTCAACTAAATATTACAACCAATATTGGGTAATTGTCGGTACTGAAATTTAAATTTCGAATACCAATTAAATTTAAAGTTAATTGCTTTTCTTGTTGGCCAGTTTCTATTATAATTCCTTGTTATAAAAATAATGATCGTGTCTTCTATGGAAAGAATTCGTTACTATTTGAAAAATGTCACTATTTTTCTTTTACTAGAGTAGAAAACCCCTAATGAAATTCATTATATAACTCAGCCATTACTCATTTTTCATTTTCCATTTTTCATTAATCATTTTCAATTTTCATTTTTAATTTTTCAATTTTCATTTTTCGTTTTTCCTTTTTCATTTTCCATTTTACATTTTCCATTTTTCATTTTCCACTTTTCATTTTTCAATTTTCATTTTCCATGTTCCATTTTTCATTTTTCGTTTTTTATTTTTAGTTTCTCATTTTCCATTTTTAATTTTCCATTTTTCATTTTTCATTTTCAATGTTTCATTTTTCATTTTCCATTTTTCAATTTTTCAATTTTTCAATTTTCATTTTTCATTTTTCATTTTCCATGTTCCATTTTTCGTTTTTCACTTTTGGTTTTTCAATTTCCATTTCCATTTTTCATTTTTCGTTTTTCATTTTTAGTTTTTCATTTTTAATTTTCGTTTTCCATTTTCCATTTTTAATTTTTAATATTTAATTTTTAAATTTTTCATTTTTCATTTTTAATTTTTCATTTTCCACTTTTGATTTTTGTTTTTTCATTTTCCATTTTCCATTATCCGTTTTTCATTTTTCATTTTTCAATTTTCATTTTTCAGTTTACATTTTTTCATTTTCCATTTTTCGTTTTTCACTTTTAGTTTTTCATTTTCCATTTCCATTTTTCGTTTTTAATTTTTAGTTTTTCATTTTCATTTTCCATTTTTAATTTTTAATATTTAATTTTTAATTTTTCAGTTTTCATTTTCCATTTTTCATTTTTCGTTTTTCATGTTTCTTTTTTCATTTCTAATTTTTAATATTTAACTTTTATTTTTTTATTTTTATTAATTTTTAATTTTTAATTTTAACGATAAAAAAATATGTGGTAATACTTGCTTAACTTCAACAATTAGAAGAATTACAACATATACAACATATCTTAAGAAAAACAACGAACACACTGAAAATTTTATTTTTTCAAGAGTTTTTTCAAAGTTTCATCTATAACTCGGGACCCCTTTGACCGATTTTGACGATTTTAAATAGCAACTCCTTTGGAATGTTAATAAACGATTTTATACAAAAACAAACGGACTAGCTTGGATATTGACGGCGTGATTGTGATTTCCAAAAACAGACGGACAGATAGACGGTCATCGCTAAATCAACTTCCCTTGTTATAATGATCAAGAAAATATATGGTTTTGGGGTCTCTGGAATTTATTTCGATGTGTTACAAACGGAATGACAAACCTATATATACCCTATGCCACTGAGGTGTGGAGGGTATAAAAAGTTGCAACCCTAGATTGGCTTATACTTGGGCGTTGTGATTTTCAGAAATTACGATATTTAAACGAAAAATAAAAAACCGCATTTAACCGAAATCGTTTAAATAAAGTACCATGTAAATCGAGGCATAGGTGTATATAATAAAATGATAGTTACCAATGAGATTGGTTGAAAATATATTGTTGTATTAAAAAAATTTGAGAAAATCATATTTTGACCCAAAAAATTACTCAACATAGTTAATATTTGTTACACTCTTTGTTTTGTGATAAAGGCGTGCTAGCTCTCTACGGTAAACAATAACAACAAAGTAGAATTTAAAAAATTCTTTAACATTGACCTATATTTGCTTATCAAAACCTAACCAAAAATCAGCAAGAAAAAAAAAAACACTTTTGTAAGAAAAAAAAATAAATAAATAAAAAAAAAATTTTAATACTCATTTTCAAACTAAAAGCCTAAACCAAATTTATTTTATCGGTTTCGAAGCAATTGCACACATTTGAAAACACAATCCATTTTAAATGGAACTTTCACTTGCACTTGATATTTAACTTATTTTCAAGAGAACGTACAAAATGCAGAGCCCAGTAAAGCTCTTGAAATTTTAAGTATGTGACAGAATGGTAGAAAATTTATAGATTTTTAAAAAAAAAATTTTTTTTTTATAGTTTCACCAGATGGTTGACATGATGTTTAACATTGTCGCCAAGTCATTATAAAAAAACTTGCAACAACATTTGCAGAAAAAAAAGAATGTCTCATGAGCATCTTAATAGCCACAAATACCCTTAAACATAATTTGCATCAAACACACATATTTTAGCTTACGCACAAACACAAGCAAAAACGCTGTAAATAACATTTCCATTCAGAAATCACTAGGCGTTCGTTTGGCTGGGTGCTTTTTTTTTATTTGTAGCAGTTGTTGTTTTGATGTTGTTGTTTCTGTTTAAGTGTTTTCGTTGCTATGCTTTGCGAGTGTGAGAGTGTGTATTTGTGTGAGATTCATTGAGAAAATTTTCAAAGCCCGCCATTAACCATTAATGTAAGCAGATTTTTGTTGTACATTGTGGGAGCGAATGAAGGGAAGGCTGCGGGAATTTGATTTACATACGTTTTCTTTCAAGCTTAGTAATACTTAGTGTGTAAGTTTGAGAGTGTGTGTGTAAATGTGTGATATTTTAATGTATTTAGTGGGTGGTATAATAACGCGCCCATTCACTTATGAATTTTTTTATTTTATTACTTACCCGTTGGCTGTTGGTGTTGCTGTAAATTTACGGAACTTCGTGGTTTGACTTTGGAACACATGGAAAACATAATGATAACTGCTTTTGTTTTATCTAATTGCTATATGTGTATGTAGTTTCAGAGAAGTTTTTTTAGATTATTGTTCTTTACACTTGCAAATAGTATTTCGTTGTGGAAAAAGAGTTAACAGCGTTTATTAAACAAGTGATGTCACCATTAGATTATTACATTCACATAAATTTACAACTTAAACACATACACTCACCGTTCACTTATTAAAAGGCTCTTTTATAGATTATTATTAGTATATGTAGTTGTAGAAAAAAAAACAATAGTTTGTTTTGTGAAGAAAAAAAAAAATAATGTACAACGCCTTTTTTGTGTATGTTTTATCTATTTGCAAACTGAGTAACTAACCGTGTCTTATATTTTTATTTGTATTTTCTTAGCATAAAGACAAAAATTGTGGAAGGATGATGATGTCTGAGATGGCAGTTTATTATTATCACTTTTTTCCACTGTCTATGTTCTAGATCTATAAGTACAGATGAAAGACTTGCTTTGGATTTTTTATTTTTTTTCTTTGTAACAAAAGCGTTATTTTGTTTCTTTATTTCCTTTCTTGGGCCTCCCCTCGTTAACAACAGTTAGGTTGTGTGGCTTTCGTTCGGTCTTCAAAATGCGTTCCGTTTATTTTTTATTGTTTCTTCCTTTACTTTAGCGTAATGAAGTGTTGTTACTTTAGACACTGTAGAAGTGGAGTGAATGAAGCCCATATATGTATGGCAAAAAGGAAAACTTTTAATTGGATTATTTTTCTATTGTTTCAGTTCCTCTTTTCGGCTATCGGCAAAGTTAATATATTTTTACAAAAAAAAATTTAAACTTTTCCTATACATTTCCCATGTATATGTAAAATGATTATGCTGATGAGCAGACAGAATGTCGGAATGACTTTGTTATTTTGTTTTGTTTTTTGTTTTTTTTTTTTTTTTTTGTAATTTTTCGTTTATAAGGTTACAGAATTTGTAATTTGTTTTCTAGTTGAGTTTAGCAAATAATGTTTTGTTTTTTATTATTAAGAGCTCCCTTTTTTGTGTGATTATTTCATTTATTTGGACGCCTTACGCACACCTCAGGTTAAGCTAACGGCCAAGATTCAACTGATGAAAACTGTAAAACTAACTGTCTGACAGAGCTCACAGGAAAAAAAGATGCTTGGTACTCCCACTAACAGCAGCAGCGATGCTACTGCAAAAAGCTTTGAGATTTTTCTTGAGGGAAGTGTTCCTATTTTACATTTTATATAAATTAAATTTTTATTTAAATGAATTTTCGATAAAAAATTTTAATAAAATCTTATACAAAATAGTTATTTATTATCTTAACTTTAATAAAATTTGTTAATTTGAACAAAATGGTAGGTGTTAGTGGTGGAGTGTAAATTCATCCCAATAACGCATAACATTTTAGCACATACTTATATAGTCACTGCGCAGCACAAACAAAATCGAACCCTACAACAAAAGAAACAAAATACATACATACACATCTTCTTACGAAAAACATTGATAACGTTCACAGCAGGCAGTCGTTTTATTCGTAAAGCTAAACATACATAGGAATCGAACAATTCATTCCTTCACAAACATTGATACATGTTTGTTTACTGTTTTACTGTGTGTAATCCTTGCATATACAATATATATTATATCATTCTTGGCATAACTGACATAAACAGACATTTTTAGTGTCCTTCAACGGATTTAGCGTTGATGTTGTCTCACACACAACGTGTGTGTGTCTGTCTGTCTGTCTTTCATGCGTTCGCTGCTCAGCTTTAACGGCAACGACCCGAAAACATATGATAGCACGAGCGTACACACTAAGAGACACTCATCCATACGCACCCATTTACTCAGAGAGAGAGTTTGAGTAGCGATTCGCCATGCTTATTTAGAAAAGCCCTAACTGTCCATGGTATCGTATGGACAGAATAATTCAAAATCTTTAACAAATTTTTACTTTTTCTGGTTAAGTTAAACGTCGAGTAAGTTAGATCTAGTCCTTAAATTACACTCGTACATCCATATAAAGTAAAACGTTAAGTTCAAATGGATTAGATGTGTTTTAGCAGTTAAAATTATAACTAAATGTAAATATCAACAACATAATTACCAAAATAAAATATACTGATCTGAGATTTTGTAAAGCATTGTCGATATTAAATTGTTAACAATAGGCTTTAGTAAACAGTAAGTCTCTACTATCTGGTACTGGAGAATAAATTACAATCTTTGCATTTGTTCGCTCTCGACTATCACTCTGTTATATTTTTGAATGTTTAAATATTGAAATTCAATTACATTTTAAACAAAGAAAAGAAAAACAGTTAATTTCGACTCGAGTATGATTAATTCCAAGTCAAACCGTGCGATTTTCGGAAAAAGATGTTTTAATGATTCCTATTTTTTGTTTCTTTTTTTTTTTTTTTTTTGACATTTTCCATAAGTATTCTAAATATTAAGGACGTGTTTCAAGAACAAAAATCGCAATCAGCCCTTTTCTTATAAAATGAAAAAAAAAAACAGTTATATTCCCATATATTTAACCCGATACTCTTCGCTACACCCATCGTAACGAAATAAATAACTGGGAAAATATTTGTGAGAAAACTATTTTATTTATTTTTGGAGATTTTTGATTTTGTCGATTTTTGATTTTGGGCATTTTTTCGTTTTGTGATTTTTGATTTTGGCGTTTTTCGGTTTGATTTTTGTTATTCGCATTTTTCGGTTGCGACAATTTTTTATTTAGGCGATTTTTGATTTTGCTGATTTTTGTTATTCGCGATTTTAGGTTTTGGCGTTTTTTTACTTTGGCGGTTTTTATTTTTTTTTTTGGTATTGTTGATTTTGGAGATTTTTGTTTTTTGCGATTTTTGATTTTGGCAGTTTTTGATTTTGTCGATTTTTGGCGTTAGCAATTTTGTTTTTTTTTTTTTTTATTTTGTCGATTTTTTTTTTTTTTTTTGTTATTCGCGATTTTCTGTTTTGGCGAATTTTGACTTTGACCATTTATGTCTTATTATTTTTTTGGGATTTTTGATTTTGGGGATTTTTGTTTTATGCGATTTTTGTTATTCGAGATTTTCGGTTTTGGCGATTTTCGATTGTGGCGATTCCGCCCATATTTCCCACGACTACTCACATTGGTAATTACTGTACTTGTCAAAAGTTTCAAGACTGTCATTTTCATAGCACTTCATATTTTTTTGTACAAGAGGTGCCACGCCTATTAGTTCGATCCCGCCCATTTTTTGAGCAACTACACGCATTAATAACTTTTTAACTCAGGTATATGCCCAAGACTTTTTCTATTATAGTTAGTAGTGCAGTTGTATGATATTAAAATTTACTTTGTATTAATAACTTATGAACTCACACAAAGTCCCAAGGCTTTTTAAATTACAGTACTCCAGATATATGACATTAAATATTTACTTTGTTTGTGGGATGCCACGCCCATTGGTCCGTAAAAACAAACGTACAAACAAATGTACAAACAAACATACAAAACCCCATTTTTATATATAAGATACCACAAGGTATAACGACTTTGTGCTGATGTTTGAAACTACTAAAAATATTTGACCTACGCCCATCTTTTATTATACCGATCGACTCAGAATCACTTTTTGAGTCGGTTTAGCGATGTCCGCCCGTCATCTGTGTGTCCATGTAAACCTTGTAATCAAACTACAGGTCTCAAATATGAATATATTTTGATGAACTTTAGTATATAAGCTTCTATCGGCCTTAGAATGAACGCTATTGAAATTGGTGAAAATCGGTTCATGTTCACCACAAAAATAACCCCTATGAGATCGACTTAAATTGCTAAATTATCCAAATTATCATATAAATCTCGGTCAAACTGGGTTTGTGTAAGTTTATTACATCCATTAATCAGTAGTCCAAAAATAAACCCTATAGGACAATTCTTATTCATAGCCTACATATGAAGTTGATTCCAAAACTTCACTTAAATCTATCAAAAAACAAAAATATGAAGATATTTTCATGATATTTTCCATAACACTCATTCAAATGTAAAAAAAAATATTGAAAATGTGTATACCGGGGGGTTTTTTGGGGCCGGGAAATCCATTTTTCACATTTATTTTTGTTTATAATAGCCACCAGGGGGCGTTTTCATGTATTTCTGTGGATTGGATTTCCCTACCCAAAAAACCCCCGGCATACACATTTTAAATAATTATTTTTGCATCTTAATGAGTATTTTGGAAAATATTATGAAAATATATTCATCGAAATTTTGGCAGGCTCGAAGATGATTTTAGAGGTATGGTTCCTTGGCAAATATACTTGCCATGGCCCATAGTACCAGAATTGCGATGAACCTATGGAGATTTTTTCGGCCCCCTACAATTTGACCCACCCAAATGTATATATGTATGACATATATGAATGACAATACAATTGATACTTTTAACGAAATATATTTTTGACGACTTGAACGGTCAATACCAGAAAATTGGATCATAACATAATTTATGTTTTGTTGTATTTATTTAAAAAAGAAAAATATTAACATAAAATAGAATCTCAAATGAATAAACAAACAAACTTTTATTAACATAAAATAGTTTAACTTCAGAAAAAGATAACAAAACTTAAATGTATTAATTTTTATGATTTTGACAATAATTGGAAACATTCCCTCTAGTTTTGGTTTCAATATTTTGTTGGGTATCCATTATTTTTCAGTACTGCTTAACTACCTCTATGAGATCTGCCTTGTTTGATAGAGTTGACCATTCCATTAGATTATAGCCATTCGTTTACATCTTTGGACGTGTGTTTTGGGTCATTGTCATATTGCAACTTCTGGCTATATCCAATTCCAGTTAGAGTATCTTTTACTACATGAATTGTATCCAAACCTTGGCCCGAACAGCAACCCCTTACCATAATATTGCCACCGCCAAACTTAACAGTCTTATTTGTGCTTCCATCATGGCCTCTTAAATTTAACTTGGGCTTTTCTGAAAAGAAAACACTATTGTAGCATGAATCAAATTCGTTATTACCCACAAGAACATTTTTACCGATCGAAATTAAAAGAGATCATATTAATACAAAACTAGCAGATTTCAGCACTCGAAATTCGAGTGCAAATTCTAGGATATTTTATTTTTTCATTTAATAAAGACCCTAAAGGTATGCTTCACAATTCAACTCATTTTAAATGAGGAAAACAAACTAAACACATTAACACAAACACATTACCAAATTTAATAAATACACACATAGCATTGTATAATTTTATGTATGTGTTAGTAGCAACTTTAAACGATCATAACTCCAAAAAAATATTCCAGATGATGAAAATCTGTAAATCTGGGTAACAGCTAAAAAGAAATACTTTTCAAATGATAAATTTTTTTTCAAAATCAGGGTAAAACTGTGAAACTTACATCGGTCACAAGAAATCGCCTTGCCTATTAATATTATAGATAATAAAACGATCAACACTTTTTGCATTGTACAGTGATTGTTGTGATTACAGTAGCATAAGCTAGATGTTCCCTGTCAGGCTGTTATAACATCCAACCTTTTGGTTTTGTACAATGATCGTTATGTTGTACTTATAAATCTAGCTGAAGATGTTCTGTTCGTTCCACTTTATACGGAATTGCTGTGTAAGCATTTTTACAGTATAAATTAAGTTCGATTATATTTAATAAACACAGTTTGCTATACAAACCTAAAAAGCACGAATATATCTGCTCTAGCAAAGCTGAATAAAACATTGTATTAAAATAAAATATTTGTTTTATTTACGCTATTCCAATTCCGTCTTGACCTATTCATGAGTTCTTTAACAAAATTTATGCGAGCAGACGATTTTTCTCTAACGATAACAAAAAACATCGTCGAGAAACTTATTTGTAGTTTCAGATTGTTAATGACCTCTTAAGGTAACATTTTTGGACATTTTCTATATCAATTTGGCGGCGCCATGTGTGTGGCGGTCTACAACTTCTTCGGCTATCTTGGGGATTCCACTCAATAGCATTTCTAGTTGTATCGTTAAGTGGCCTTTGAGGCCAGAATTTTCTTAAGAGAACGTTCTGTTGTTTGAGGAGTTTATGCGCATTATCTTGGTCTTTGCTATGTTTATCCTCATTGCCGCCATTTTTTTATACATATATATTATTATTTTTTGGTATCATATTTTTCAGCCAGTACTTTACCACTCACACCGCTATTAGGTTCTTCAACAATATTTACTTTATCCAAAATAGAAAAAAATATGTGTGCCATCTTTACTGAGCAACAATACTAAATTAAAAACGCTTGGGCACCAAACAATGAAAGAATTAATTGCAGATAATTAAGTAGCTGAGATGCAAAACTCGTTCGTTACAAAAATTAAAAAAACGAGATGACAATTGATTCTGAGAGTTCTTTTGGCGCTTTATAAGAAGAAATATACTGATTGTGTCAATGTATGTATGTCCTTTTACATGTTTTTGTGACCAAAAATTGCAGTTAGTAGCAAAAGTGGTTTGTTCCATTTACCAGTTATTTACAAAACTATCTCAGTGCATGTTTCGTAGCAAAGGTCGCTGGTTCACTGTTTGAAGTGCGAGTTTCCAAAACATTATTTTTATTAGTTCTATACTATACTCATAAGGGCGGATCAATTTGTAGGGAGGCAAAAAAATCGCTCAAGTGACAAAGAAAATCATATTCTAGGGATCAAAATAAGAAACTTTGCCAAAGGAACCATACCTCTAAAACGAATTCTGATGTCCCGACTTTTGACCTGTCTGTCTGTCTGTCTGTTTGCCATGGGGCAACCCCATTCCCCCTCATGCAATAGATCTGAAACTTGGCCCATAGTCTTGTTGTGACTACAGATTAATTTTGGGGTAGTCACGCATAGTCACGGAGTGATCTAAAAGTTATTTACCCTCATCCGATCGATCTTTTTGAATAACATAACATAGTCAAGGCGTATGATTATTATTTGTTAGCAAAGTAGAAGATACGTATACGTATGAATATAATGGTGATTTTTTAAATGTTTGTATGGGGAACGCCCCAGGAGGGTTCCAGGGGGTGTGCCAGTGATATGGGTGGGTCGGCCCTCCAAATTTAGTGGGGATCGATCATATATTTGGACTCGATTGGGGCACTCAAAATGGGTCAAAGTGAGACAGACAGACAGACAGACAGGTCAAAATTCCGGACATCACAATTCGTTTTAGAGGTATGGTTCCTCGGGCAAAGTTTCTTATTTTGATCCCTAGAATACAATTTTCCTTGTCACGCTCATACTATACTCATTGTTACTTTACTTTATTATTATTATTTTAATCAAAATATCCGCTGTCAATATTTTAAAGAATATTTTCGATATCATAAATTTTTTTGTAATAAAAACTTACTTGTTCTTTAAGTTTTAAACGCCTACTTGCAATCATTCAAAAAATAATTTTTTTGCTCACAGCTAACCGCTCAGGACGTAAGACGCTTCCATCAAGCTTTTTACAACATGAGTAATAAGATCCAATAAGATCATTTTATTTTGAAACATTCATCTCAGAAAACTCCAGTAAAACATAGAGTTCGCAAAAATTATGAGAGACAACTGAGCAATGAACAAAGAGCCAGCTGTAGAACTATGAAATATTTTTTAAAAACTCGATTTAAGGGTGTGTTACAAGTGTGTTTGAAAGCATTTCTTGGTAAAACCTATCATTTGGATCAGAAGTCCCCAAAAGAACGACGAAGAGTGATAGAATATCACAGAAATTTAAATTTAAAATGGTAGGAGTTATCAATTTTATAAAATCCTTGCACTTTGTAGATTCCCATAATACTCCGGGAAAATCCTGCAGGCAGTATTTGCCAAGCGATTGCACGATCAAACATTTATGGAAAGAGTATAACCGGTCCGCTCCTCTTGATTTACAAGTCAAGTATTCCTATTTTCTTCAAATTTTCAATTGTGACTTTAACATTAGCTTCAAGTCTCCAGCGACAGATGCTTGTTCGCAATGTATTCGTTTTAAATCACAAATAAAAGAAATGCCCTCAAGACCAAGGAAGGTTGAAATAATGGCTCAATATATAGTGCATAAGCAGAAAACTGATGTGTTTTATTTAATGCTTAAAAAGAAGAGGGTCCATCTGTCCTAAAGCTCACATTTGACTGCCAAAAAAATTTATTGTTGTTTATCATTCATTCTTCCAGATAGGGTGTTCGGGAGGATTGAGAAAAAAAAATAAAAAAGATACGATAATAAAGCCAATCGAATACTGGGATTTGTTTAACGAATTCTGTACATCACGGAAAGTTGGGAGCGACGTTCCTATACATGACTGGAAAACTGCTGTAGCTCCTGTGCTGAAAGCACCAGGTCAACTGCATTTCCAATTTAACCCTTCTAAGCGAATGGTTATAGAAAAATTTGCGAAATCTGCAATGAGAGATTAATTACAGAAGCAATTCTTGCAACCCTAAACCTTTCATTAAAAGAGGAAAGAAAATCTATGACATTATTGCAGAACTACTTCCCATCAATGTGGCGATTAAACCAGAAAAGAAAAAAGATGTTGGAATCCTTTTATCACACCACTTTGGGGAAAATTGGAAACATAATAAAGTTTGCAATTTTATGTTTCGGTCTTGGACAATACTAATGTTGATGATGAAGTGGAAGAAAACAATGAGGAGTACATTGAAGATGAAGTTTTTTCATTATCTGTTTAAAATTAATTAATTCTTAAAATATAGTGCAGTTGAATGATTAATTTTACTAGTGGGCTATAGTGTGCTACAAAACTATCTCGATCCCATATGGAATGTAGCAAAACTCGTTTGTTTCGAAAATTCGTAGCAAAACTCGTTCGTTACAAATTTTAATCTAATATATATAAAAATGAGTTGGCGTGTGTTTGTGACAGCATAACTAAAGAACGGAGTGACGGATTTGGCTGATTCGTTTTTAATTTTGTTCACTGTTGTCCCCGAATGGTTTGTAGACAAAAAAATTTCCATAACTTTACATATATTTTTTTGCATATATTTTTGCAAACAAAATCGCAATATTGATTGCATACTACCTGTTGACCCCGAATGGTTTGTAGACAAAAAAAATTCCATAATTTTACATATATTTTTGCAAACAAAATCGCAATATTGATTGCCTGCTCATACTACACGAGGTTATGATACGTTTTGTGCGAAAAAAAACATATTTTGCTAAGAATTTTTAAAATTCTCATTTTTAAAAAAATTTTTTTTAACATCAACTCTTATCTGAATATGAGTGAAAAAAACAAAATTGTAAGTAAAACCATTTTCCAATTATTTTTAAATGAAAAATATCCATTAAACTTCAAAATACTTATACACTCTCAATGTTTGTTATTCATTTGAAGTTTGTATATCCTCTGTGACAGCACCGTGCTAGCTACTGCATCAGCTGATGACTGCTTTTGTTAGATATTTTTCAATACAAAAATATTTGCTTTTACAGTCAGAAGTTGTTTGACGTCCGAATAAATTAATAAGTTTCGGTTACATTATAATAGTGATTTTGTTTTCAATTAACTTTAATAATAAGTGAGTGAGATGCCGCCAATCAGACGTAGGAACATTGGTCGCAGAAGCCGTACGGCTACAAGCTCAAGAAATTCTCGAGTTACTGAAAGTCCTGAACATTGAGCAAATCGGATAGAGAGGAACAGCCAACGGATATTAGAATCCCGATTAATTCAGTCACATGAAGATCGAGCTACACGAAATGAAGATAATCAATTGGGACAGAGACGTCGCATTGCATCTATTAATCGATCGGATGATAATCATCAAGAAAACAATATAGCTAGACGCGTGCAACGACAAGCTGGTGTACCGACAGATTATTTACGTACAGCCTTCCGCTATGATTCATCTACTGATTATTCTACGGATAATAATGTTGTAATCGGCTCTATGAGTATTGTGTGTTCTCATTGCAAGGCTCTGAAATTTCCCAAAGAATCTCAAGAGTTATGCTACGCAAATGGAAAGATAAAACTACCACCATTAAACCCACCACCTGAGCCACTGTATTCATTGGTTTCTGGATCAGCACCTCTTTCGAAGCATTTCCTAACCAATATACAAAAGTACAATTCTTCCTTTCAAATGACTTCGTTCGGCGCTACGAACATTGTCCGAGACAATTTGGGGAACTCAAACGATGAAGTCGCTCAACGTTGCGCACACAATGCCTCTACTAAACGGGAAATAGTGAACAGTTGCAAAGTATCCTTCATGAACACAATGCATTAGTTGGGTTGTTCAAAACGGCTCTTGAACAAATGCCGTCAGACAACCACAAAATCGTTATACATGCCGATAGAAGGCCAGCTGGGGAACACGCCAGAAGATTTAATGCTCCAACTGTCGATGATGTTGCAATAGTTGTTGTAGGTGAAAATTTGGCTTCACGTGATATTGTTCTCCATCGTCGTAACGACCGATTACAGCGTGTGTCGGAAACGCATCGATCATATGATGCATTGCAGTAGCCTGTACTCTTTTGGCAGGGTGATGATGGCTATCATTTCACAATCAAGATGGTAAACCCATTAACCGGTGAGTACCATGAAATTTCAAAAGTTAAATTGTAATTTTGTTACCAACAAATTACACACTTGAAATTGTAGGCGCCGAGACGAACAAAAAACTGAGTTCCATGAACTTCTACCCATTCAGATTGATAGTTCGTGAAAACGACCACAATTACATTTTAAAATGCAGAGGATTGTTTCACCAATATGCTGTTGATATGTACGTGAAGATAGAAATGGAGCGGCTGACTTTCCTCAGACTCAATCAAAACCAACTCCGTTCTGAAGAGTACATACATCTTCGGGATGCTATCACCATAGATGACAATGGAAAGAATGTCGGTAGATGGCAGATTTTGCCAGCAACGTATATTGGAAGTCCGCGACACATGCATTAATATTCACAAAATGCGATGTCGTATGTTCGCCAATACGGTCGTCCGGATCTATTAATAACATTTACATGTAATCCACAATGGCATGAAATAAAAGATCTCCTGTTTCCCGGTCAATCATCGGTACATCGACATGACATAACTGCACAAGTCTTTAGACAAAAACTAAAATCACTGATGCATTTTGTGGTGAAACTTAGAGTGTTTGGAGAAACGTGTTGTTGGATGTATTCCGTCGAGTGGCAGAAACGAGGTTTACCACATGCACATATTTTAGTTTAGTTAAAAGAAAAATTAAGACCTGATGAAATTGACGATGTCATATCAGCTGAAATTCCCGACAAACATATTGATCCTCAATTGTTCGAAGTGGTGACTAAGAACATGGTTCATGGACCATGTGGGTCATTCAACGTAAATTCACCATGCATGATTGATGGAAAGTGTTCCAAGCGTTATCCTAGAGCATTCACTGCTGAGACAGTAACTGGAAATGATGGTTATCCTTTATATCGGCGTCGATCAACACAGGACAACGGAAAATCTGCCATTGTGAAAGTAAACCGTCAAGATATTCAAGTTGACAATCGATGTATCGTCCCATATTCACCATTATTGTCGAAGGCGTACAAAGCACATATAAATGTAGAATATTGCAATTCCATCAAATCCATTAAATACATATGCAAATATGTGAATAAAGGAAGCGATAGGGCTGTTTTTGGTGCAGCTGCAGAATACGCAAACGATGAAATCACACAATATCAAATGGGCCGTTATATCAGCAGCAATGAAGCTATTTGGCGAATTTTTTCTTTCCCAATTCATGAAAGATATCCAACTGTGGTTCATTTGGCAGTTCACCTTGAAAACAGACAACGTGTTTACTTCAGACCCGAGAATGACTTACAAGCAGCTGAACGACCACAACCTACTACATTGACAAGTTTCTTTTCAATGTGCCAAACAGATGCATTCGCCAGAATATTATTGTACCGCGAAATGCCAAAATATTACACTTGGCACTCCCACTGATGGTCATCCAAATGTGTTCTCCACAGATGCTTTGGGACGCATTTACACAGTGCATCCTAATAACGATGAATGCTTTTATCTCCGTTTGTTGTTGGTGAATGTTCGTGGACCTACATCATTTGAGAATTTGAGAACGGTCGATGGTCAATTGTGTGGCACATACCGCGAAGCTTACCAACACTTGCGATTACTGGACAATGATACTCATTGGGATCATACACTGGCTGATGCAGTACTTTCATCGCATCCACATCAAATACGAACTCTATTTTCTATTATCATATCGACATGTTTTCCATCAAATCCCATCGATTTATGGGTAAAATACAAGGATGATATGACGCAAGATATTCTTCATCGAATGCGTGCCATTACACAAAATACTGATTTGTCGATATCACACGAAATGCATAATGAAGCATTAATATTGATTGAAGACCAGTGTTTGATGATTGTTAACAAAGTTCTGATACAATTAGGTATGATTTCACCAAATCGTCCGATGCACGCTGTGTTAAATCAAGATTTACATAGAGAGAATCAATATAATCGCGAGGAATTGGCAGATAATATTCAATCGGACATCGAGAAACTTAATCCCCAACAGAAATATACCTACGATACAATAATGAAACCGTGAACGATGGAACTGGTGGAATATTTTTTTTGGATGCTCCTCGAGGTACAGGGAAAACATTTTTGATTTCATTGTTATTAGCAACTATAAGATCGCAAAATCACATTGCACTTGCCCTCGCATCCTCAGGTATTGCTGCAACTTTATTGGATGGCGGTCGAACTGCGCATTCGGCATTTAAACTGCCATTGAACATGCAGATTAACGACCAACCAACATGCAACATATCGAAGATATCCGGAACGGCAAAAGTCTTGCAACAATGCAAACTGATTGTGTGGGACGAGTGTACAATGGCACACAAAAAATCATTGCAAGCTTTGCAAATAACACTACAAGATCTGCGAGATAATCGAAATCTTTGTGATGGTGCCCTGATACTGTTGGCAGGCGATTTTCGCCAAACATTACCGGTAATTCCACGGTCAACTGCAGCTGATCAAATTAATGCATGTCTAAAATCTTCCAATTTGTGGAGACATGTTACAACGCTGAAACTCACAACAAATATGCGAATCCAACTGCAAAACGATCCATCAGCAGATGTTTTTTCGGTGCAATTATTGGATATTGGAAATGGAAAAATTCCCATTAACGTTACGACTGCTTTAATAAAGTTACCTAATGACTTCTGCCATTTCACTGAATCAAAAGAAGAGCTAATTCATTGTGTGTTTCCCAACATTTCGCAGCATTACAGGAATCACGATTGGCTAGGAGAACGAGCAATATTAGCCGCTAAAAACAAAGACGTCGATGAGATAAATGCAACGATTCAAATGGCCATTGAAGGACTAATAGTGTCTTACAAATCAATTGACACTATCATGAATCAGGAGGATGTTGTGAATTATCCAACAGAAAATTCAATCGAGTTGTCAGGTTTGCCGCTACATGATCTACAGTTGAAGGTTGGATCCGTAGTTATAATGATGCGTAATATCAGTCAGCCTCGACTTTGCAATGGCACAAGACTTATTGTCAAAAAACTTATGACAAACGTCATTGAAGGAACAATTCTGAAGGAAAGTACAAGGGGTTAAGACGTACTGATCCCACGAATACCAATAATTCCGAATGATTTGACATTCGATTTCAAACGCCTTCAATTTCCAGTTAGACTTGCATTTGCAATGACCATTAATAGGGCGCAGGGACAGTCTTTAAAAATTTGTGGCATCAATTTGGAGTATCCATGCTCTTCTCATGGCCAGCTCTATGTGGCATGTTCTCGAGTAGGCAAACCATCGGCGTTATTTGTTTACGCTCCCGACAGACAAACAAAGAACGTTGTACATCTGAAAGCGTTGCAGTAATTTAAAATCTCAATTAAATTGACTTTATTAAAATAATCATTAAAAACTTAAAAAAAAATAATATTTAAAGCATTCTTTTAAATAAACATACTTTTCTAACACAATTATTTTCTCAATTTAAATATTTAAATACAGAACCATCTATCCTGAAAATTATAAATTTTTAATTTACCACCTTTGAAGACAGGACGAAATTTGCCAGGTCAGCTATTGTATATATTACAGCACTTGAATAAAATTAAAAAAAAAAATTCTGTCTCATTACAACTACAATTCAGGGGTAGCGAAGCGCACCGGGTCAACTAGTACATTATATTTCTATATTTCAGTAAGTTTAGATTTTTCATCTGTTGAGATTTTATCAAGATTGGCATAACATTGAAGAATTAACAGCATTCAACTAATTTGGTTAACTAAATAAGCCGCAACAAGTTTTTTGCTTTTTCCCAAAATTTTGTTAATGCGTAACGAACGAGTTTTGCATCTAAAGTGCTCAACTCTTAAGTTTAATTTAAAGGCATGCTAGGATTTAATATAAAAAATAGCTGTTTGTATTCAATCCGGATTATAGAGTTGCACTCAATGCGGATTACCGAATGATCCTGTTTAGCGTTGTTCGGATTATCGAGTTTATATTGTACTAATATATTTCAAAAGAAACCTTTACGGGATTACGCGAAGCTGATAGGCTTTGTTTATATATGTTCAGTAATATAATGTATAAACATTGTTTATAAACATTCTTCATACATGAAACCAAAGAAAAATAGATTTGTGGTATAGCTGTGTAAACATTTAAAAAAATAGAACCGATCTGTTCTACTTTCTTACGAATTAATGTGGGAATATAATTGTATTTTTTTATACCCTCCACTCCAGTGTGCAGAGGGTATATATAAGTTTGTCATTCCGTTTGTAATAATTAGAAAAAAAATTTTGGACCCCATAAAATATATATATTTGTGATCCTTATAACAACCGGAGTTGATATAGCGATGTCCGTCTGTCCGTCTGTGGAAATCACGATGACGGCATTAATCGGGCAGATAGGGTGCTCGTTGACATAAAAAATGATTCATTAACATCCTGAAAAGTTTGCTATTTAAAATCGTCCAAATCGGTCGATTTGAATGAAGAACTAAAAAAGTCTTGAAAAAATATAATTTTCTATGTTGTTCTTGTCACGATCACGCCCTTAATAGTGGAGCTACAGTGATCATTTTTAGTGAGAATGATTCACCAAATTCATGGGAAGATTTCTATTTCAAGGATCATTAAAATAGGTGGAACAGGTCCAGGGAAATCTCTGAAAAAGTAAAAAAAAATGAAAAATATGATGTTTCTATATTGTTCTTGTTGTTATTCTAAATGTTGTGTTGTTGTCATAGCTGGACTTGTTGTTTTTGTGGTCGTTGTGGTAATAATATAATAAAAACTAAACCTTTGTACATTTTTTATTAACTCTGGTAGACAAATTTAAAAGTTTCCATTGTTTTGGCATCACTCTAGAAATTTGTTAGATCATTTCTGTTATTGCCACGAGCTTGCCTGAAAAATTTCAGATCGAATGGCTCACGGGAAATTGGTTAAAATCGATCCAAAATTTTTTCGACAAGCAGACACTACGAGTTAATATAAAGGGAGTAAAAATTCACCAACATCTAAAGCAAATAATGCGAAAATACCTAGTTGTTAATAAAAAAAAAACAATGTAAATATAGCAAAAAAAAATGTTATGTATAAATTTATTTATAAATTTATATAAACATATTGAATAATACAAATAATCCATAACAACTGCATGTTAGAAATAAGTCGGTATATTATTTTATTTACATAAAATTCTGCAATATTTTGTTGTGGGGAAAATACATTTCTTTTGCATTAACAGAGTGTCACTTCATTTTGCTCAGCGTGACTATGCCACAGTAGATGGCGCCACAATTTTTGTTTGTTCTAATTAACTTTGCAATAGTTATTTCAATTTTAACATGAATGTTAATATTTTCAACTGGATATCATACAGAACAATGTTAAGAGTATACACGGGCTGGTCTTTTATTTCATACGTATTTTCATTATTCTTTTACAAATATGAACATAAGTTTGGCATATTAACTTTTTGTTGTCTTTACAAAATGGAGTTACCGAGTTCATCAATGAGTTTTTTGCTTTCAAAACAGTTCTACATAGTTATATAGAATTATTATTCTGCTTTACCTACAAAATATCTGATTGCGATTACATCTAATTTTTAAAAATTGTTTATAATTACTAAAGCATTATTATTCACATAAATACAAAATTGCACTTTTTAAATTTTCCATTCGAATTTAAGAAAATATCTAAAAACTGGAATTAAAAATTTCCAATTATAAATTACAATTAATTGAATTTCAGAAAAACATACCAAAACGTCGGAAATTATAATTTTAAATTTAGAAGACATCAACTGCATCTTTAATATATAAACTTTATTCGTTAAACACAAATTGAAATTCCAAAAAAAAAAAAAAAAAAACACCAAATTCCTATGTTTACATTTAAAAAATTTTTACATTTAAAAAAAATCTTGACATTCAGGAGAAATTAATAGCTTTTCAGTACCGCGATTCAGTAACTTCTTTTAACGATAGTCGAATCGTTAAAAAAAGAAAATTGCAAAATTATCAGTAAAATTTTTAAACGATATTCGCTATTGTTAAAGTCAGCTGTTGTTGTTATCTAAACGACAACCATTTTTGTGTTGTTTATTCAATCGATAAAAACTTAAATTTTTAGGTTGAAATGTCGTCATACATAAATAACAAGTAAGAAAATTATACGATACCCTATACCATGCGTTTAGAAACCCTATCTCTTAGGCCCAACTAACTGGACATTGAAAATAAGCAAAAACCAAATTTGAGTGGGACTTTTATTAATTTTTTTGGCTGCAGATATGAAAAAGATCATATCGGATGCTATATCTATAAAGGGACTAGGTCCAAAAATGGACCGATCCTGATCATGTTTGGTAAAGTCTCTTGTGTTTTGCAAAAATATGTAGAAACAAAATTTGAGAAGAATCAGTGCAATATTTTTGTTTTTTAATAGATTTAAGTGAAGATCGGGAAGCAGCTCCATATGGGGTCAAAGGGATCATTTTTGGAGTACTCATTAGTGGATGTAATGAACGCATACAAACCCAATTTGAGTAAGATCTATATGACAATTTGGATCTTATGGCAATTTATGTCGATTTCATATGGGTAATTTGTATGGGGGCTAGGTCTGAACATGGACCGATTCTCACCAATTTCAATAGCGTTCATCCCATGGCCGATAAAAGCTTATATACCAAATTTCATCAAAATATATTCATATTTGCGACCTGCAGTTTGATTACAAGCTTTACATGGACACACAGACGGACGGACGGACGGACGGACGGACGGACATTGTTAAATCAACTCAGAAAGTGATTCTGATTCGATCGGTATAATTAAAGATGGGTCTAGGTCAAATATTTTTGGTTGTTACAAACAGCAGCACAAAGTCATTATACCCAAACCACATAGTGGTATAGGGTATAAAAATCATAAAATAGTGAAAATATTTTGCTTTAATTAAAAAACTTTTTTATATAAATAAAAAAATTAAATAGCATATTCAATTCATTATTTCATTTTAAAATACATACACAGAAATATTAGTAGAAAAAATAAAGATATTAAACATAAACATAAAATCATCCTGCCAACACGAAGTAATTTGTTTTTTTCTATTCTTCTTTGTGTTTTTCGCTTATTTTGACAGATATGCCACTCGTTTACAATTTAAATAAATAGAAAAATAGATTTGTCGACTGTCGTTAAGATGTATGTACTTAGTGAATCACTTAATCCTTAGTGCAAACAACAACAGCTGTCGATATATTTTGCTATTGTCGGATCGTTCAAATTTACAGAATCACACTACAAAAAATATTAATTGAAATTCAATGAATTTTAGAAAACGTGAAATGATATTTAAGAATTGCGAACATAAAAACTGTTACATAAATAAACGAAATTTGATGAGAATGTTATTTTTTATATATAAATTTTCACAATTTTTTTTTGGATGAAAATTTGAAGTTTTTCAGAAAATAAAGAGAACAAATTATTTTATTTAAAATGTTTGGGCCATTTGGTTTTTTGCGTTTGGCATCCCAAATTTGAATATTTATTATTATAAATTTATTCTCTATATTTTCCAAATATGGCAATATTTTAATAAAAAAAATTGAGAGTTTTTTTTTGGTTATTATTTTGTTACTCCATCCGACTTATATGGCCGCAATGAATAAATATTTGGCCAGTTAAAAGAAACTATACAGCCATCTCCAATTAGCACGATTTAGTGCATATAGCCACCCTACACAACCATTACCTTTGCAATGGAGGTTAGAGCAAGCTATTTAATTAGCAAAAACTAAATTAAACGAGAAGTTATGTCATATAACCGGAAACGCATGCATATAGGTATATAACCTAAATGCATGCCGATTAGCAACCACGATGACCAAAAAGCAAACACCGAAATAAATCCGAAATAATAGAAAAGACGAAAACCAACCAAAAGAATTTGCTGAAATAAGTTCGTATTAAGTTTAACAAATTGTTTACTTTTTCATTTACATTTATTATCAAGACTCAAACCGAGGTGGAGGGTATCAAAGATTCGGCACAGCCGAATTTAACACTCTTACTTGTTTTTAATTGTATATGGCTGACTGATTATGCAGTACTCAAATAAAAGCAAAAAAGTTGTTGAGAAATATTTTATAAATTAAGTTTAAAATTTAAAATTATTGTGCTTGGTATGAGATTATTCATTCCATCAAAGCACATTTCGGCTAAACCTAATCAAAAATCTTGGTTTAACCAGACTTGCAGAGATGCAGTCAGATCCAGAGAGGAAGCATTCAGACTTTGGCGTGAATAATAATAAAAATAAAAATTCCGTCACTGAACTGCTACGCAAACAGGCGAGAAACGAATGTGCTAAGGTACTAAAGTTTCTTCACGATCAGCGTTTCGTGCTAATGTTCTTTCTGCTCCTCGCGGCAGCAAGAGCTTTTGGTCATTTGTTAAAAGAGTAAAGAATAATGCTAGTTCTGCAATCCCAACTCTTATAATGAATGACCAAATATTCACTGACCCGGTTGATAAGGCTAACCTTTTAGCTGAACTTTTTGCAAAAAATTCATTTTTGACGGATAGCGATCAACCACTGCCCGAACTCGAACGAGTATCTTGTACTATGCCTAAAATATTCTTCCGAGCACGTCCAGTTAAAAAGGTTCTTTCGGATCTCAACATTATTAAGTCTCCGGGACCGGATGGTGCTGAAACAGTGCTCTTCGACGCTAGCCAGTCCATTGGCCAACCTTTTCAGCCTTTCGTACCGTGCTGGAGTCTTTCTCTCTTGCTGAAAGGTTGCTAATGTCCAACCAATCCCTAAAAAGGGTGCGGCTAATAACCCTGAAAATTACCGTCCAATTGCAATCTGCTCAGCACTCTCAAAGGTGATGGAGAACATGATCAATTTCCATCTTGTGAACTACCTAGAGGCCAACTCACTTGTTAATGATCGTCAGTATGGCTTCCGTAGAAATCGTTCCACGGGAGACCTGTTAGCTCTATTCTCTGAGCGCTGGAGTCGATCCACTCACAATTTTGGCGAAGGTAAAGTGGTTGCTCTAGATATTTCCAAGGCATACGATCGTGTGTGGCACGGTGCACTGATATCAAAGCTTATTGCATTTGGGGTCGGTTATGACTTCTCCCGATTTATATTGAGTTTTCTCAGAGATCGAACAATACGTGTTGTTATTGATGGGGTCCCATCCAATGAGTTTCATCATAATTCAGAGGTACTCCAAGGTTCCGTTCTTTCTCCTTCTCTTTTCCTTATCTTTCTGAACGACCTTCTTGGTCAAACTTTTAACTCTATATACTCTTTCGCAGATGACAGCAGCATTTGTCATTCATTTTCCTTTAATTGTAGGCCAAGCTTCTTGGAGGTTGGGGGGCAAAAGCCGGACAATGAATGACACACTCAATCAAGACCTGTTAAAAATCTCCGAGTGGGGTAAAGCGAATAGGGTTGATTTTAATGCGCTGAAGACTCAATGTTGTATGTTGACCCATAGGACCATGTATTCAACAATGCCACCTGTATATATGAGTGGTATAAGTATTGAGGAGTCGGATACTCTTGATGTTCTAGGCATGAGAATTCAATGTGATGTTCGTTGGAACGAGCATGTTTTTCAAGTGTCGAAAGAAGCATTCAAGTGTCTTGGTTTTCTAAAACGATGCAAAAATTACTTAACTCCCTCTGACCTCCTTAAAATCTATACCACTTACATCCGACCGAAAATGGAATACAACTCCCATATATGGGCAGGAGCTTCAAAGTCTATTTTGGAGCTACTGGACCGTGTGCAAAGGAGGGCATTGATGCCCATCAATGACAGTATGGTATCCAATTCTATTGACTCATTGGAACATCGTCGGAATGTGTTGTGTATCACTGTTATATATAGATAGATAGTACCATGGGAAATGTTCTTCTGAGATTAGCGAACTTATTCCAAGTGCCCGAGTTTCGGTTCGCTCTATCCGCTTCTCTAGTAGATCACATCCGTTTGTAGTTTATTGTCCAGTTGACCGCACAACGCATTACAGAGAGAATTCGTTTATCAGTCGAACTAGTCGTATGTGGAATAAACTCCCCACAGAGGTCTTTCCTGACAGTTTTAGTCTAATAAAATTTAAGTCAAATATCCACAAACACTACTCCCTCATTCCTCCTTCCCATAACCTATTTTCCTGAGATCAACACAATGCACTGCATCTGTAGAGGGCATCCCCTGAGTGTTGGTTAATAAATAAAAAAAAAAAAAAAATTAAATTCGAAGTGCCAAAAACTATTAAATTCCAAAATTAACAATTAAATTCCTTTCACAAATGACCAGTTGGCTTATTCCGACAGTGTTGAGCAAATATAATTATTGTCAAAAGTTTGAAGTAAAGCATATCAGAATTCAATGGTAAGCACTCAAAAATTTATTGATGGCATGAACGAAATTTTAATTTAAGCACTTCAAAAGTTAAAAATTCTTTGGGTTGGTTCTATTAAAAGAATATTTTATGTATTTAAATAATTCAACTTAGGACAAAAAAAAAATTAGAAAGCCTTAAAAATATACTCCTTAGGCCGAGGCCACGCAATGAGCGGCAAAGCGGTGAGCGGCAGAGCGGCGAGTTTGAGCGGCAAGTGGCTTATGACTGAGCGTCATTTCTGAGCGGTTAGTTGTCAAAATGCCATTGTCAATGTTATTATTTATTACTTATATAAAAAGTTTTTATAATAAAAGCTAAATATTTTTACTATTTTATGATTTTTATTTATGTATGACTACATTTCAACGTTTTTAACCTTTTATCGATTGAAAAACAACACAAAAATGGTTGTCGTTAAGATAACAACAACACCTGACTTTAACAATATCGTTTAGAAATTTTTCTGAATACCAAAATCAATAATTTTTTCTTTTTCTAACGATTCGATTATCGTTAAAAAGAAGTAACTGAACAAAGAAAATCCATTTCTTTTTTTTTGCAATTTTTATTCTTTACCGCTCAGAAAACAACTAAAAATTAGAATAAGTTCTGTTCCTGAGCGGCACCGCTTAGACGCTCAGAAATACTACTCACATGCCGCTCATTGTGTGGCCACTTCAGTAGTATTTCATATGTTTTAATTTTTTTCCGCTCATCGCTCTGCCGCTTGCCGCTTTGCCGCTCATTGCGTGGCTTCGGCCTTATACTAAACTTTCGAAATATCGTAACTAATTTGGATACAAAACTATTTCGATCACGACTGCGGTTATTAGAGTCCTGAACACCTCTTTTAGTTGTTTACTTTGTAAGTTTCGTAATATTTTGTGTTTGTAAGCTTCTGTTGTAGAGATAATTCTGCCGAATAGCGTTGTTGCATGTGCATTATTATCATATCATCGTTTTATTCGGTTGTTATATGTCCTGAATTTTGTTAAAGCTTTTAAAAACTTTAGCATTTTTAAATAAAAGCTTGTTGAACTAAATGCAGTGTCTCTTTGTATGAGTCTAAAAGAGATTGTTTGTATTGTTTCTATACGACTTTGACCGCGATTCTGAAAACTTGTTTGTGTGTGTGTTTATGTATGTTTGCGTGATGAGCAAGGAGGAGTTTGAATTGTTGTAATTGGGTTTGTGTGTAAAACTACTCTGTAAGTAGGTTATATATGGTCACATTCATAAATATTTTTTTACAAATCGAAATACCGAAAAACGTGAAATGTTTTGTTGAAGTCTTATATGTTTGAAAACCAATTAAATTTGTCTTTGGCTTTTCTTTATGTTTTTTGATTTACCGCAAATAAAGTCTAAAGGGAAAATATAAGTATCAACGACAAACAGTTAAAGATATTTTATTATTTTTTCTTTTGTTTGAAAACTGCCTATTTTGCCAATTTAAATTTATTAAAACTCAAACTTTTTAAATGTTAAAAATCGTTAAAAATACTTTTATTATGACAAAAAGATAATAAATATAAAACAAAAACTCTGTCCTTCGCCCCAATTTTATATCTATTAAAAATTTAAATTTCACCCTGCATAGGCCCGATTACAGCTGGCCCTGCTGTAAATTACTTTTTCCAATTTAATTAATTTTTTTATAATGTATTTACTTCATGTCACCTTTCATCACCCAACGACCCATTGAGCAATGATATTTGTGTCAGGGTCAGAATAGGTCGGTGTACTTTAAGCTTATGAACACGAGTACACTTGTTGTTAGCTCAGTATTTGTACAACAAATTTTTGTGAAATATTGTCTGTATGCATAAAAGGTATTGTTTATGTACATATAATATTGTGCAGTTGATTCCTGTAATATTCTTTGGAGAAATATTTAACTACAAATATTTAATATGTATGTATGTAAATACGTGTGCGTGCTTGTGAAGGCAGATAGGTGGCTACAGAGTTCTAAATTAAACAACGTTTAAATACAGCCAATGAAATTAGCAAATAACGTATTCGTCAATATGGGAAACATTTTTTTCATTTCCTGGAAAAAGGATTAAAGTAAAAGCGTTAAACACTGAAAAAAAAAATGCATGCCTTATATACACGTAAATCAATGATATTGTACGAAAAGCTTCTTTATTTCACGCCATGAAAGGATGGTATAAAATAAACGATTTGGTACAAAAGATAGATTACTGAAAAATGATATTGTAAATTGCACAAAAGTTGAAAATTAAAAAAGTGGATGAAATTTATTCTTCATCACTGCTAATCAACAACAACAACAATATAAAATTTTCTAAATAAAAAAATTAAATTAAGTTTGAAATTACTTTTTGAACAGGTTTCTTTTTATACCCTACACACCAGTTTATAATGAAGAAAAAATTCTGGAAACAATAAATTATATACTTTATTGATGTTTATAACAAGCGGAGTTGATAAAGCGATGTGTGTCTGTAGAAATCATGATCACGTCCTCAATAGATCAGCTGTGGTACTCATTTTAAGTGAAAATGATTTATTGACATCCTGAGCAGGTTGGTATTTAAAATTATCAAAATCGGTTCAATGAGTCCCGAGATTTCAATGAAAATGTAAAAAAAACTCTTGAAAAAATATGATTCTTCTATATTTTCTTTTTTTAAGGGTGGTGCGAAAAAAAGTAGAGCATTCACCCCAGGATTCAAGATTAATTCAAGACGATCCTAGAATAAAAAAATATTAATTTTTTTGCGTAGTTATTTGGTTTTAAACGGTATGCAATATGTTATGATCGGACTACGAATGGCGACGAAGTGTACAAAAAACTAAAAGGGTGGTATCCAGGGGCAGGGCAAAATTTAACATTTCTTCTTTAATCGTCTTCAACTAATCATTAAATCTAGGGTTGACCGGTTCAACTTTTATTTGTATATATTGTGTATATATCGTTATACACCACGTGTCGTATTAGTTTAAGCTGGTATACCCAAATTTTTTTAACATTATCCCGAAATAAATACAATAACTGATGGTCCCGGCAGCCAATGCTAGTATCTTTATGTATTAGTCTAATATTCATTTATTATCATCTGTAATATTAATAGGTAAGGCGAATTCTTGTGAACGATGACTTGTTAAACAGTTTTCTCCCGATTTTGACCAAGCGTATCTTATTTATCTTACAACGCTATGTGTGTGTTTATTAAATTTGTTAATGTGT